>JAXGGA010003989.1:0-94297 GCA_038373865.1 Uloborus plumipes | reverse complement strand
TTGAGAAACAGTATCATCATATGTGTCACGTGACGTGCAATTGTATTTTTGTATTTTTCTTTTTACACCATCAATGAAAACCGTCTTTTTTTTTTCTTTCTTTTCTTTGGAGAAAGGCCTTTCAGAAAAAGAAGTTCAAATGGTGGACGAAGAAAAAAAAAATTCTACTAAACACAGTTTTCCTACATCATCCTAAATGCGGACCTCATTGCCTACCTACACAATTAAGAGTTCCCCGGGTTTTCTCTGCCGAGGGCTTTCATTACCCTGAAGATTGGGGTAGCACGATGTATCTTTCGCAATGGATATGACGATCCTTGCCATTACATTTGAAGCCCCTTTATGAAGACTGAACTTCTTTGTTGCAGGCCAGAGGACTCACCCATTGATTGCCTACCCAAAATGTGGGCAGTTGGATGGTTTATTTGCTATTGGATTTGTTTCTTTCTGAGGTCCATCAGCATGGCTATTTCCACCAAGTCTCCCCAGAACGTAAATGACGTGGAAAAGTACACCTCGGTATCAATTTGTAGTTTTCATATGACTGGGTGAACGACCTTTAGACTGCTTTCGAGAACATTATCTCTAAATTATAGGAATAAAGCATATCGGTTTTCCACGGGGCTGTTTTTTTACAGAACTTTGGAAACCTAAAATCAACGGCAAGTTTGAAAACCTGTTTGGTCTTAAAATAGCTAACTAGTCATGTATGAAGAAGTCAACATAAATGGTGATTATCAAGAGCGAGACACGTTGAGGGGGAGGGGGAGGGCCCGTGAAGGTCAAGACTAGGGGTCAGCATTTGCCACGTTGCGACTAAACAAAATTAGGGGGGGGGGGGTTGAATGTATTAGCATCATCTTCCTCAAGAAGCCGCTTTTTCCGACCCCACCCCTGCTATTAATTAACTTTAATATCCTTCATTAGTTATATTAACCGTTATTAAAACTTATCGTTTTTATATTTTCGCAGTAATTAACTGATATTTTTTTTTTTTTTGTTAAAAAAGAAGATTAAAAAAAAGTGATAAATCTGCTTCTACTCGCTACTGGCGACCAGAAAAATTTCTCGACCATGATCTTTTGATCTTCCTTGTAGATTAATTTCTTAAATCATGTTAGTTTCATTTTAAAGACCAAATGCAAAGGTTCAATATATGTTCATTAAAAAAATAGAAGAAAAGCGTTATGTGTGCTAAATCATATTTGAAAACTTTATGTCATTCCATTTGCTTTTACATTAACCCTACACTGCATAGCGTCGCCAATTGGATAAATGAACTATTTTTCCTTATGACCAGCAAAATGCAGTCATAAGGCAACTTAAGCATAAAAAGCAATTATTTTAAGCGAATATAACCATCTATCCTCAAATTTAAAATTTAAAAAATATTTTCCCGTGTTTTCTTATCACTTTGAAAAGCACATATATAATTTTTAAAGAGCAAAAAATCATGCAGTGTAGGGTTAACAATTTGGTTTTTGTTTAAGTGAAAAGTTGCTTTTCATTTTAAAAGGAAACATACAGATTACAGAGAAATAAATAAATTCAGCAATCTTTGCAGAAAATATGAATACTGAAGAAAAAAAGTAGAAAGAAAAGGTGGTATTTTGACTTCGAGGCTCAAAGAAAAACTAAGGGCTGCAAACATATAAGCTAATTTCAAATTCATATGTATGAAAACCTACTCTCAAACGAAACCAAACACTAAAACATTTAATAATGATTTTTTCATGTACGAACTGCTAACAGCATTTTATTTATGTGTAAGTTTTTAAGGTTAGTTGACTTTATTGATACAGGAAAACAAATCGGTAAACAAATTGTGCTTTTACCATTTTTTTTTTACTTTTATTTATTTATTTATTCTTAAATTGATACAGAGGTTGACACCCGAAATATTTTATTATTAGGTTCAAAATTGAAACGCGTTTCATTAACAAGCTAAAAATGCTTGTAAAAAACGCTGAAAATGCTGGTTAATAAAAAATTTAAAAAAAATTTCAATATCTATCACGTTGTTTTCCGAAAACAAGAATTACTTGATTCAAAAAACAGGGTTTTATGCTTGACGTTTGATTTTAAAAAAAATCTCTAAGCAAAAAATGAAGTTTGAAATAATTTACTTTAGTTCCAATATTTTAACAAGATGTTGATGCTTTTAATGAATCATTTTCTTGCTTGTCTAAATTAGAAAAATGTCTTATTTTTTTGCACAAAATAAAAGCTGTTAAACTTTTCAAGTTCATTGTTTCATTTAGAAACTATATACTATTAGTTTACTCTGCTTATTGAGACATACAAGTGCTGAAGCGAAAATTATTAAAGTTGCTAGAAAAGAAGAAATTTAAAAGTTTTTTCAGAAAATTTTGCTCGGATAAAAAACTGTTTTTTACAAATATTTATCCTTCCATTTCTCTCACACATTTCATTTTCAACATTTGCCAAAATATTTGTCCACACATTTTATTTCTTGTGCCGTTAAAATTTCTAAATATTTCAAAAACGAAACTGCATAATTCTAAAAAAAATTTTCTTCAGCGAGCAATTTTTATAGAAACTAACAAATATTTCTTCACTGCAGCATTTTCTCATTTTTCTCACACTGCATATTTTTCTCAGTCCAAATATATATTCTCATAAACCGTTTTCGCGTAGCATTTATTTATTGCGAATGGCCAAAAATGTTTTTAAAAACATCAAAGTGGATTTTTATGAAAGAGATTTTTTCGGGAAGCTCCGAACAGGACTTCTTTGACTTCGTTCCGTGAGGCGCCGCACTCAAAAACTAATTCGCAGCAGATGCATCTCCCGAAGCTAAGATTTACGATGGCAGAAGTAAATAACTCACACAGTTCTAAGTAACGAAGAAAGCGGTGCGAAGTTCTGTTCACTGTCTGTTCTCTAATGATTCAACCTTGTTTGACATGAAATGAAATCTTCTTGTGGTAATTTTTCTTCGTGGTAAAGTTCCGAGAGACTGGGGAAAGGGAAGCGAGCAGAGCAAGAGGGTGGAATTCCAGGTACTGGGCAATTTACTTTAGACAACGAAGTGTAAAAATGATACATGAGGTTGAAGATATACTTGCGGAAGAATGGCGTTCTTGGTTCCTATAAGAATTTTCAGACCTAATTAATGTCCGCAGCTGATTTTTCATTAACAATTAAAATTCGGTTAGTTACTTTAGAATGATTTTAACTGAAAGTAATTTCTATTTTAGAATACTTTAATTGAGCAGTAAGTGTTTAAATATTGTCCAAAAGAATGTTTAAAGAAAAGTTTTGTACTTGAACTCAGTTACAAGTTTGTAATTTATCGTCTGTTTGGCATTCAGTTTTTCTTTGATTTCTGATTACATTGTTAAATTCGTTGAACACAGTAAGTACTGTACAGCGCAAATAATTTGACTCTAGTATTACATACAGTCTTATTTTCCATTCTATTGCGATTATTATAAACTAGAACTCCTTCATGAAAGAATTTTAAAAATCTAGTTATGTTGTAAGTCTGTTCTCTAATGATTCCACCTTATTTGACATGAAATGAAATCTTCTTGTGGTAATTTTTCTTCGCTGTAAAGTTCCGAAAGACTGGGGAAAGGGAAGCTAGCAGAGCAGAGGGTGGAATTCCAGGTACTGGGCAATTTACTTTAGACAACGAAGTGTAAAAATGATACATGAGGTTGAAGATATACTTGCGGAAGAATGGCGTTCTTGGTTCCTATAAGAATTTCCCTAATTAATTTCCGCAGCTAATTTTTCATTAACAATTAAAATTCGGTTAATTACTTTAGAATGGGTTTAATTGAAAGTAGTTTCCATTTCAGAATACTTTAATTGGGCTTTAAAAAATAAAGATGTTTGAATATTTTCTTAAATAATGTTTGAAGAAAAGTTCTGTCCTGGAACTTAGTTACAAGTTTAATCTACTGAGTTGCTTTGGCATCCAGTTCTACTATTTCTGATTACATTGCTAAATTCGTTGAAGACACATTGTTAAATGAATGTACCATGCAAATAATTTAAAATTACAACGCCAAAAAAGATGAATAAGTAAATTTCCTAGATATACTTGAATATACCAGCTGTAGTGTGGAGAGTAGGAAGCTAAAACAATGGTATTCAAAATGAACGGTAAATCATATGTTGTGAACTGCGAGTATTTTGTAACAATTCACAAAGTTTCAAGGTTCAACGCAAAATGCAAGTTTTTTAGAACAGTTCGGAAAACAATCTAAAAGCATGGAAAATTAAGTGTCATAGAACTAAGGCTATAAATAGGGTTATTTTCTCAATTCGTTAACTTTTGTGTCCTTCATTCATATCTTCCAATTAAACACCTATTTTCATTATCTAATGCTATGTTCTATTCAAGATGCTCACAAAGAGTAATGACAACGTGCATTGGCACTATTTTGCACTTAAATTATATATTAAAAAAAATAATATATAGGCAAAATGTCATTTCCGTCCCTTGTCCCCACACACATTTGTCAACTTTAAACAAAAATTACTATATGAAGAAACATTTTTAAAAATTAATACATATGCATTATGATACAGTACAAGTGTGTACTTCAATGTACCATGTAAGCATTCCTTATCATATTTACATATTTTGATAGAGAGCTCAATTTATACGTGTCCCCAGGTTTTGAAAAAAATTTCCCCCAAGTAGA
Source organism: Uloborus plumipes (assembly GCA_038373865.1). Taxonomy (NCBI): domain Eukaryota; kingdom Metazoa; phylum Arthropoda; class Arachnida; order Araneae; family Uloboridae; genus Uloborus; species Uloborus plumipes. Next base: position 89,618 of record JAXGGA010003989.1, on the reverse strand, counting down.
AAAACCTTCAGTAAAATTCTATAAATGGCGCTAGTTGGCAATAAAATAGCTCAAAATGTTTGAGAACATTTTTCTTAGCAGAAAAATATGCTTTAAACGAAGTTTACACATCTTTTAGCTTGTGTGAGGCTTGTTTTATCTTAAAAAATCTATGCGTGACTTTATTCAATGTCATTTCCGTCCCCCTGGTTATCTTCCAGAAAATTTAAATAAAATAAAAAAAAATTCCACTGCCGAATGTGTTCTTACGAACACTTTTAAGGTATCAACAGTTAAATTAAAGATATGAAAAACTTTTCACACTGTTTTCGAAAACCCACTGTTTTGTCATTTCCGTCCCTGTCATTTCCGTCCCCACTTACGAAGTGGTTTCGGGAGAGTGACATTTTAATTTATTTTAAAAATTTTAATGCACGTTATTTTTATTGTTGTGTTATTTTTTAATACTTTTAGCAAATTTTAAATGTCAATAAGTTAGGCACATTGTTCAATCTTTAAAATTCATAATAATTTAGATAGAATGATATTTAGTTGTATGGAAGTTATTAGTTGTTTAATTAGTTACATCTAAATTTTAAAACGAATAAGAATAAAATTTTATAAATTTAACTATTCTAATCAATGTTTTAAAAGTAGTTTAGAATATTTTGTGTTTCAAAGTGTTTTTCTCTCACTGAATAGAACAAAATTAAGCATTTAAAAATAAATCCAAACGTTAATTGTATTTTATTTCCACGAAATTTTTCATGGTAAGTTTTCTACACAATTTTGTTTGTCTCTTCTATTCTAGGAACAGTCTGTAACATTTACATTGTTTATTTATGGTTAAAAATTCAAGTATTAATTAGAAATTTTATTTTTTATATTTGGATTTTGTTTATTTTTTTTTCAAACTGTTAGTTGTTAAATTATTATATTCTTTAGGTAAAGTTCAAATGATATAATGGAGATGAAAAAAGTAGTTTAGAATATTTTGAACTCCAAAATAGTTTTTATCTACGGAACAGATCAACATTAAAGGAAAATATTTTTCAAAAGTAAATTTTTAAAATCTTAATTAAATTTCTCCTTGTTAGTTATCATATAATTCTGTTTTCTTTTTTTATTCTTAGAATAATTTAGAACAAATTCATTATTAAAGTTTACAAATACCTTTGTGCTACTGATGTAGTAGAGAAAATATCAACGTAAAATAGGCACAAATAAGCAGGGATACTGCAGCCACGTGTTTCGGAGCTACAAGCTCACACTTCTTGCATTGAAAAACGGCCCCTTGTAGCCCCGAAACACGTGTCTGCAGTATCTCTGCTTATTTGTGCCTATTTTACGTTGATATTTTCTCTTCTACAAATTCATTATTATTTTAGCTAACTTATGACTTAAAATACTTATATAATAATAATTGTTCTATTTTGTAATTATGTTTACTTTTATGTTAAATTGCGTTGCGTTAAGCATTAAAACTAAGGCTCTTCACCGTCACAGAGACTGATATAAAACGAGTTGAAATTCTGCTACCAAAAAAACTGAAGTCAATTCCAAATATCATGAAGCTTCATTAGTTGGTTTGGAATGAAAATAACAAATCAGTGTTAGGTTTACGCATGCTAACTTGCGTTTCTTGCGAAACCGATCTTTCTTGTACTCATTATGCTTCGAGTCCGCCTACAGTTAATATTTTATAGACTAAATAAAAATAAATGTAAAACAGACAAATGAAAAAATAAAAAAACTTGTAACTCTTTGCAGTAAAAGAAAGTTGGTATTGTAAAAGTTTAAAATTCCAACGAAAAATACTACTATTTCTTTAAAAAATTAGATTTAATCTGTTTTGTTTGTAAATAATGTAAAAAAAAATACATGAAGCAATATTCTAAATGGTGTATTTTGTTTTCTATGTCATTATTTATCAATTGAATAAAGTTTTAAAAATATTTCTTGAGTTAGGAAAGTGTTTAAGCCGGAAGATGGTAATTACATTTTTTACATAAAACTTAAACTTAAAACTGTCATTAAAATTTTATTTTCAATTTTTTTTCGTTGCTGAGCACTGATTTGTGATCTTAAATGAGTTGTCTTTAAACAAATATTAACAATTATTAATTAATTACAAGTTGAATTTTTCCTACTTGGCATTGGCAAAAGTTAACGTGTTGAGAAAATCACCCAATATTATTTTCAGGCTTTTTAAAAAGTATGAATAATAATGTTGTTAGAGTGTGGTCAAACGGTAGCACATAAAACTCTTTTTCTGCACAAAACAAATAAACAAATAACATGCGTTTTTCTACATAGGTCGTGCAGGCTCATTGAGAAGTGCCCCTTAGGGTAGGATTAAGAGTTTAAATATAGCTATGCTAAGTGAAAAGGTGATATACAACACAATTGGCGCAATATAAAGCAGGACTCAGCTGGTGATAAACAGCTATTATTCCTTAACCCATTAATGCATGACATTTTTTTTCCAAAGATATTTTGTATACTGGTTACAAAGTGTTTAATGGACAGGAAAAATAATAAAAAAAATATTATGTAAAAAATATTTTTTTTATTAAGGAAAGAAAAATCGTCCCTTAAAAGTTACGATAGACCCAGAGGGTACATACTTTTTTTACTAAAATTTTTTGCTGCCTACGATATAATATTTAAACATACATTTTATAAGAAGAAATAAAATCAGCAATTAACATAAACTGGGAAGCTGAGAATAACTCTGAAAACTTAGCTTTTTTTCTTGAGATTGTGAACGATGTGATTTTTGAAAAAGATCATATTAAAACTGCTACAGAACACACTTAATAATGATTATCTGCTGCAATCTGTTAATAACGAATTGAAATAATACCAAGGTACTAATTGAACACTATTATTTGGTTGAAATGTTCATTTGGGGGAAATTCAGATCCTTTTTTGGACCGTCCCTAAAAAGGGACACTAGGCATTAATGGGTTAGCATTAAAATATTGCGATGCAAATGGTGTTAGCTTGAAATAAAATTCTACTTAGCCTTAGAGCTAAGCATTTAAAAGTTTAAAAAATGATTTTGAAATTGTTTACTTGTGAAATGATAACACATATTAAATTATTTACGAAAATCCTAACAATATTTACAAAGTGAAAAATTTTATTGCTTATAAACACTAATTGCTGTCTAACTTTAGTTTAATATTTTCAACCTCACTAAACTATTTAGATTTTATTTTTGTCGTAAGCAAATGGAATAATATCCAAGTATGGAAATTCATAAATTTCTCCGCGGAAATCTAATGCTGAATGCTTATTAAATTAGCAATAATATGAAAAGTGAAACTGCTATTGCATAAAACTTTAAATTTGAATAACTCAAAGTTGCCTTTTAAAATGAAACTAATCCTAACCATTTCGACTAAATTTTACCATTTCTCGTACTATACTTTGTGAACTCCTAATAATCTCTTATAGAGCACTTTGATATAAAAAAGTATGCTTTGCATATAAAACGGTAATGTTATACTTGTTAAAAGAAATTTTACACATCTTTTCACAAGCCAAAAGAAAATCGTAAAAAAAAAAAGATCTCATTGAAAAAAATATCATAAATTGTTCATCTCGCTAAATAATATTTCAAAGCAAATCTGGAATGTCTTGGGAAATTTCGAGATTTTACGGTACTTGCATATTTATTCCGCAAAAAAGTTCTCAACTTTATCAAAGCATAGCAGATTACATGTTTTATTGAAGAAAATGTTCGCATCTTCACCATTAATGCAAATTGAAGTTATTCTCAAAAAGAAAACGGCGTTTTTCTTTCCTCCGTCACATACTCTTTAGAGAGATAAATTCTGCTTAAAGAATAAGAATATGGAAATATTTCTCTCGGAATTTTTCTACATTTCCGCTCTGCTTAATGACTTTTAAATTTAATTTTGCTACTTAGAGACGCGAAGCAATGATATAAACTGTGAGTGAATTCTGACTTTTAGCGAAGTAATTAATTTCTCACAATGCCACCGCTTGATGCAGTTTTTGCTGAATATGAAGTACGTCAGTGCCTTTTGAGAAATTTTCTTAAAGATAATTCAGCCCCGACTAAGTCTAAATTTTGGAAAACGCTGATGTAATTGGTTTTGCGTTTCTGTTATTTTGTGCCCTTGTCATGAAAATTTTACTTGACAACGATTTAATCAAAGATTCCTCTGTTGCAGATTCGCTCAAATTCATTTGAGATAAACTGATGAAAATGAAAAAAAGTGGGCGGAAATGCGTTTGGGGACAAACACACTCTTTAATGAGCTTCTGAAAGTTTTTGGAGAGACATTTTCTATTGTTTCATTTAGTAAAGTAAATTAAAAGTTTCTTTCATTTAAACAAATTTGCATAAAATGGAAAATTGCGTCGCGTAATTGACGTCTTAGTTTTAGAGACGTATTTTCAGTTTTGATGCCATAAGCATGCGTTTATTAAAAAACAAATATGCAACATTCGTTACATTAAATAGAATCATAGTATTTGTAAAACCTCGGGATAGTTGGTTCTATTTTATAATGTTATCATTAATTCATCATAAAAAATCTTAATATTTTTCAAATAATATTTATTTACTAGCTGCGTAGCCCGGCGTTGCACGGGCTGTAATGTAGTGAAGGCAGTTTGAGAAAACTACTCGCCACCAAGGCGGCTCGCCTTTAAAGAAATGAGGAAAGTTTAAACAGTTTACTCGCCGTCAAGGCGGCTCGCCTTTACAGTAACGAGGAAAGTTTCAATTCACTACTCGCCGCCAAGGCGGCTCGCCTTTAAAGTACCAAGGAAAAGTTTAATAAACTACTCCCCGCTAAAGCGGCTCGCTAAAAAGCTTTCCTGCATCAAAGAATCAATCGAATTATTTGCACATGCTTCCTCAAAAATAAAGACGATGTCAAGTAGCGCATACTTAGCACTCTCCCTAAATTACAAATAAAATTCCTTTCCAAAAACAATTATTTCCAAACCGCTTTCTTCCGGTAAAATTAATTGCAAAATTTTAAACGAAAAAGTTCTTTTAATATTTGGATCGAAGCCAGAAAAAGTCCCTTCTAAAAACAGCAATTGCAATTTTATTTAAAAACACATTTTCAAAATGGTACCTGAGAAAAAATATGTCATTAATAATTAGAATAAAAACAATTGTTAGAACTTTGTTATAACACGTATTCAAAATGACAATGAAAAAAATAACACTCTTTCATTTTAAAAAGTTCAACTTAATTAACGTTTTAATTCAAAATCGCAACGGAAAGAAATAAATATCTTGGAATTTTAAATAGTTCAATAATTTAATTAACGTTTTAATTCAAAATGGCAACGGTAAGAAAAAATGTCTTGGAAGTTTAATCATTAATTAGGCTTAATCGCTTTAAATTTGACTACTTATTAATTAAACATTCGCTTTAAATTTGACTACTTATGGATCGCAGCCAGAAAAAGTCCCTTCTAAAAACAGCAATTGCAATTTTATTTAAAAACACATTTCCAAAATGGTACCTGAGAAAAAATATGTCATTAATAATTAGAATAAAAACAATTGTTAGAACTTTGTTATAACACGTATTTAAAATGACAATGGAAAAAAATAACACTCTTTCATTTTAAAAAGTTCAATTTAATTAACGTTTTAATTTAGGGCCGAATTCAAGTGAAACACCATTGCAGTCGCTTCGAGGCGATCGCATATTGCAACCGCTACTGTAAGTCGAATTCAAGTGAATTCGTTTCACTTGAATCCAAATTTTGGAATTTGCGATTGCATTGGTGAGTTGCGATCGTCCGTGTTTCACTTGAATTCCTGCCTTAAAATCGCAACGGAAAGAAATAAATATCTTGGAATTTTAAATAGTTCAATAATTTAATTAACGTTTTAATTCAAAATGGCAACGGTAAGAAAAAATGTCTTGGAAGTTTAATCATTTATTAGGCTTAATCGCTTTAAATTTGACTACTTATTAATTGATATCTTCGCTAATTAAAATCGTATAATTATATAGATTGAAACTAATGAAGCCTGAAAAATTACCTATCTATCGGTACCTGGTTCGACTTTCAGTTCATTGGCGTTCAGGAGAAATAAGCGTGACATAGAAAGATAGAAAGAAAGATAGAAAGATAGTTAGAAAGATACTCAGTTTTTAATATAAGTAGATTCCTTCCTCTTCGACTTCATTATTATTATTATTATTTTGGACATGCACTGCAAAAAATGAACTGTTGTTTTTACAGTATAAGCTTCAATTTAAAACTGCAAGATACGCAGTAGTAAACTGCGAAACTAGCAATTTTCGTCTCTTACTGTAAAGTTAGAAATTTTACAGTTTATTGGCGTATAATTTAGCTGTATTATACTGTAAAAACAACTGTATAATACTGGCAGCAGAGGTTCTAGTTTAAAACTGTAAAATCCACGGTAACAAATTAGTAATTTTACAGTTTATTACTGTAAAATGAGCAATTTTACAGTTTAGTACTGTAATTTGAGCAATTTGACAGTTTCTAATTGTAAAATTAGCAATTTTTACAATTTATAACTATAAAATTAGCTGCATTATACTGTAAAAACTACATTCATTTTGTAGTGTGTGGTCTTGTCCGAGTTGATTGCCGACAAGTCCCGTTTGCCTGCAGCCCATTGGACTGGACATCTGTTTTACATAGTTATATTATATATATACTAGCACACATACTGTAAAAAAATGTGCAACCTTACTCCGTAAAAACGGTGGCAGTTTTCTACATCCAGGGTGTAAATTTAGGAGCGATGCGTAACGTTACAGCAGTTTTTTGGATGCAGCTATGCCGGCACCGCTTTTGCGTAGGATTACACTATTTTTTTACAGTTGTGTGATTATGCCAAGCTGTTTCTCCCAAATATATTCCTTGCTTGCTGAGAAACAGCTTTTACAGAATTCCTTTACTTACTGAAAGTGTACGAAAATAGCTGGGTGATAACATCGGTTGACAAATTGGTGACATTTCGCTACAAATTTGGTGACAAAGGGTCAATATCTTCTCAGAAGACAGGGCAGTTCTAGAACACTCTTAACTGGAACTATGTGGTTTTATCTGGAATTTTCTACCCTGGTGCAGCTACGGAAAAATAAAAATGAGAGTGTTGTCAGAATATGCTGCTTCGCTCCGTTAACAACGTCATATCTTATAAAATAACGATTATGAGTTATGACTATTTGCTTATTATCGGTATTGTAAAGAAAAAACAATTAGTGGCAATAATGACATATTTTTAGATATTCCAAATGTTATCTTTGAAATTCAATACTATAACGTTATAAATAAAACACAGATTTTTAAAATAACGCTTTTTACGATTCTTCTTAAAACCGCGAAAAACACCAGCATTTCTCTAAAAAAGACCTTATGCATAAAAAATGTTTAGTTTCAATTCTCCACTTTTCAAAATTTTGCATCACTTTTCTGCATCTTAGTCAGTATGAGACTTAAGAACTAGATCCCTACTATTCTAAAAGTTAACTGACTCAGACTCCCGGGAGGAAGGTTTGGATGTCTTTTTTTCTCTTTGTGTCCTCAATGGAAGAAGGTCCACTACAAAATCATGTTTCTTACATTTTCAAATAAAAGTGAGGGAAACATCTTTATACTAAACAATTTTGAATCCGTTTTTGCTCAAAATTGTAGCAGTTACTAGAGGGGGCTCTAGAGGTACGGGGGTGGGGATCAATTTGGTGCAAGGGTGGATATGGGTAAGAAAATTGTTAGATACCAACCACCATGTGGTGATAAAAACTGGGTCAGTTGCGCAGCCATTTGCATTGTAAAAGGATTGGTATGAAAGATTTCAAGATCGCGAAAAGGAACCTTTTACAGAACGATTTAGTAAAATAATATTTTTTGTGTATAACTATAATCAATTTATCAGTTCTGAAAATTTAGTATAGGATATTACTGCAAGGAAACCTTATAAAAAGGTAAGAAATGCACAGTTAATTTAAATGATTTATATATGTTTCTCTTAGAAATCTGTGCGTTTATGCTCTCTTTCCGATACTTTCTGATTTTCGTAAATTTAAATGGAAAGAATAATCGGCATTAAATATCTCTCGCTCTAATCACACATAACTACATAACTATTATTTACTAATCCGATTGAATTTAGGAAACTAAAAGTAAAAAGTTATTGCTGGAATAACAGCAGTGTAAAAAATGAACTGTTATTTTAACAGTATAAGACTGGCAGCCGAGGTTCCAAATTAAAACTGTAAAATGCATAGTAAAAAATAATAAAACTAGCAATTTTACAGTTTCTTACTGTAAAGTTAGAAATTTCAGTTTATTGCCGTAAAATTCAGTTGTATTATACAGTAGAAACATCAGTATAATACTGGAGGCAGAGGTTCTAGTTTAAAACTGTAAAATGCACGGTAATAAACTGTTAAATTAGCAATTTTACAGTTTAGTGCAGTAAAAGCAACAATTTTACATTTTATTACTATAAAATTAACTGTATTATACTGAAAAAATATCATTCATTTTTATAGTCAATTTTCTTGCACCCTTTATCCTATAAGACAGGGGTGGCCAACCCGCGGCACGCGTGCCATAATGTGGCACGGCAAAGCAGTAACAGTGGTGCTCGAAGACTTTTTGAAAAAATTCCAAAATTGAAGGAAAATGTCGATCTCAAAAATATTGATGAAAACTAAAACCCTTGAACTGATAAATATAATGGGGTCATTCCATATAAAATCAACAAATTTTCAGAAATTTCCGTGCCGCACCATTTTTGATTTTGATCATACTTGGTAGGAAATATGCACCAATATACTGTACCTCCAAACTGTTTTATTTTTTTCTCGAAAAAATTTTATTCTCGAGATATAGCCATTTTTTTGTTCCGCCGATGATTAAAACTCGGCATTTTTGATCTTTTTTCTAACAGCTCTGGTAAATTTACTTAAAGTGGTAGAAAGATCAAACATGGCTTATTTTAAAGCTAAAAGAATGAACTTTTATTTGTGCATAAACAGAAACGGTTTGGGTTAAGCCTAAATATAAATTTTCCCATGTCAATTCGCGGTTCAAAAAGTGCCGTTTTTGTCATTTCAAGCATGAAAAAATGTATGAAGGACTGACAGTGGGGTTCTAATTTTTTTTTCTCTTGCACCTAGTTATAGATACTAGAAGCACAGAAAAAAATTAGATGATACCAGTAGTCTTTCATTATGAAAAAATTGCTTAATCTTGAGAAAAAATGAAAATTGGCCTTTTTCACTCCCCAAAAACGGCCTGTGGAACAGGTAGTAAAAATTTACAAATGCATGGAGCAAAAAGGTGTTACATTGCCCTTTAAAATGAAACAAAAACTGTCTTGTTATTCCAAGGCATTAAAGAGATATAAGCTTTCAAACTTTGAAAAAAATGAAAAATATCCTTTTTCACTCCCCAAAAACGGCATGTGGAACAGGTAGTAAGAATTTGAAAATGTATGGAGCAAGAAGGCACTACATTGAACTTTAAAAGGAAATAAAAACTGTCTTTTTATTCGAAGGCATTAAAGAGATATAAGCCTTCTAAGTTAGATGATTATTATGAAAAAATACATTAAACTTGAGAAAAAATGAAAAATGGCCCTTTTCACTCCCCAAAAATAGCCTGTGGAACACTGAGTAAAAATTTGCAAATGCATGGAGGAGGAAGGCGCTACATTGCCTTTTAAATCGAAACAACAACTGTCTTGTTATGCCCAGGCATCAAAGAGATAAGGCCCTCTGAAAATTGAGAATAATTGCTTTAACTTATACTAAAAAATCTTGCTTGGATTTTCAATTTTCAGAGGGCCTTATCTCTTTGATGCCTGGGAATAACAAGACAGTTTTTGTTTCGATTTAAAGGACAATGTACGAGGGCATTTCGAAAAGTAAAGATACAATGATTCGTATTCCTTAAAAAAGAAATTTATTTACAAAACGTCAGTTGTTTCTTATTAACTGAACTATTTACTATTTTTCCACATGATTTCTACCGTTATCCAAACATTTGTTAAGCCAAGGTACAAGCTTTTGTACTCCAGAGTCGTAGAAGTTTGCCGCCTGTTTTCGGAACCACATACCTACTTCATCTTTAATATCATCATCGTTGGTGAAAGATTTTTCACTAAGATGTGACTTCAGGTAAAGAATTAAATGGAAGTCGCTGGGAGCAAGGTCCGGGCTGTATGGTGGATGTTCCAGTACTTCCCATTTGAATTTTTTGAGCAGTGATTTGGTTAGGAGCGCTGTGTGAGGTCTAGCATTGTCATGAAGCAAGCGAGCTTCATTTGTCAGTATTCCCCTGCGTTTGTTTTGAATTGCCCTTCGAAGACGTGTCAAAGTCTGGCAATATGCAGCAGCATTAATTGAGGCTCCTGGAGGCATAAATTGAATGCCTTGCCTGTCACAAAAAACAGAAGCCATGATTTTTTTCGCGGAAATCGATGTTTTGAATTTTATCGCTTTTGGAGAATTTGAATGGCGCCATTGCAGTGACTGTTGCTTGGTTTCCGGTGTATGGTGGTTCACCCACGTCTCGTCTCCTGTCACAATGTGATCAAGGAACTCATCACCTTCTTCTGCATAGTGTGTGAGGAAGTCGAGTGCAAATCCCATCCTTTTCTTTTTGTGTTCTTCTGTTAACATTTTCGGAACCCAGCGCGCACACAATTTCTTGTACCCTAACTTGATAGTCACAACTCATAAAGAGTTGTCATTGACATTTCCGGTATAATCTGATGCAATTCTTTCAATTTGAGACGTCTATTCGCACGAATTTCGTCCTCCATTCTCTGAAGAAGGGCATCAGACATCACAGATGGCCGACCTGTTCTTTGTTCGTCATGAACATCAAACCTACCATCGGAGAAATGACGACACCATTTCGTTACATTTTGTTGACTCATAATGTCTCCATAAACAGAAACTATTTCTGTATGAATATCCGCTTGTCGCTGACCTTTTGCATGAAGAAAACGAATGACGGAGCGAACTTCGCATTTGGCGGAATTCTGAATCACCACGACCATTTTAATTACGAACTACTTCCACAGAAATCAACATTGCGATTCGAAACAAGCAAGAAGAAAAAGCTAAAGGTTCAAGATTAATACCCGTGTTGCCAACTTTGTTGCCAAAACTTTTATTTTTCGCTGGCGTGCTTTGTATCTTTACTTTTCGAAATGCCCTCGTAGCACCTTCCTCCTCCATGCATTTGTAAATTTTTACTAAGTGTTCCACAGGCTACTTTTGGGGAGTGGAAAGGGCCATTTTTCATTTTTTCTCAAGTTTAATGTTTTTTTTTTCATAATAATCATCTAACTTAGAAGGCTTATATATCTTTAATGCCTTCGAATAACAAGACAGTTTTTGTTTCCTTTTTAAGTTTAATGTAATGCCTTCTTGCTCCATACATTTTCAAATTCTTACTACCTGTTCCACAGGCCGTTTTTGGGGAGTGAAAAAGGATATTTTTAATTTTTTTTTTCAAAGTTTGAAAGCTTATATCTCTTTAATGCCTTGAAATAACAAGACAGTTTTTGTTTCATTTTAAAGGGCAATGTAACACCTTTTTACTCCATGCATTTGTAAATTTTTACTACCTGTTCCACAGGCCGTTTTTGGGGAGTGAAAAAGGCCTATTTTCATTTTTTCTCAAGTTTAAGCAATTTTTTCATAATGAAAGACTACTGGTATCATCTAATTTTTTTCTGTGCTTCTAGTATCTATAACTGGGTGCAAGAGAAAAAAAAATTAGAACCCCACTGTCAGTCCTTCATACATTTTTTCATGCTTGAAATGACAAAAACGGCACTTTTTGAACCGCGAATTGTCACGAGAAAATTTATATTTAGGCTTAACCCAAACCGTTTCTGTTTATGCACAAATAAAAGTTCATTTTTTTAGCTTTAAAATAAGCCATGTTTGATCTTTCTACCACTTTAAGTAAATTTACCAGAGCTGTTAGAAAAAAGATCAAAAATGCCGAGTTTTAATCATCGGCGGAACAAAAAAATGGCTATATCTCGAGAATAAAATTTTTTTGAGAAAAAAATAAAACAGTTTGGAGGTACGGTATATTGGTGCATATTTCCTACCAAGTATGATCAAAATCAAAAATGGTGCGGCACGAAAATTTCTGAAAATTTGTTGATTTTATATGGAATGACCCAATGATATTATGACGATTAAGTGTCAGGAGGCTGGCTTACAACTTGTCTTAACTACTATATTGCAAAGTACTTAGCGTTAACTTCAGACATCCAACGAAAGCTAGGATGCTACATACAATGCTTTGTAAAGCATATTTGTGCTTGACACGAATGAAACTTTTGATGCTGCAGAATGGATTCTTGATCTGCAATAGTTTCCAGCAAAGAAGAGTGATGAAATTTTTAAAAAAAGTTAACTCTGCAAGTAAAATTAAAAAAACAGATTGGACAAAATTCGGTATGGTTGCACAAATGAAGATCCTTAAATTGTTTTTGTTACATTACTTGGAAAAAATTTGGGAAAAAAACCTTCAAAAGTATCATCGAATTATTTATCACAAACTCCTTGCCAAAAAATGAGGCTTTATCTCTGAGGAGTTCACTGTATTAACAAACTACGAATTAGAGCTCTGAATGTTTTGGGGATTTTTCCAAGGAGAAAGAGGAGAGCTAGACAAGTTACTCCTTCATTGAAATGTGCAATAGCTATCCAAAGGAAAAATAGTCATAAGATTTTAGAATTTTAGGGAGTGTGTTTTTTAAAATGTTTGGAAGGAAAGCAATGAGGACTTGCTACTTAGGAATGAATAATAGCAGATGAATTTAGCTATGTCATCTCTGATTATCCGGCGCATAAGTAATTTAAATTTAAGATAGTACAAAAAAAAGTTTCCTAAATCAGTATAGGACATTTACATTCTTTTATGATGAAACTTCAGTTTCTTTCTCTCTACTTCGGAGAAAAAAAGAACAAAAAAAACATTAAATTTAATATTGAAAGTATCAACACAAATTTAATAATATTCCAACGATACATGGAGAAAATTTTACACATATTTTAAGTATACATTCAGTGTTAGAAGTTTGATGATTTTCAGGATCATAAAAAATATGCTGATCTTTTCAAATTCTTTGTCTATTTCTCTGCAAGACACTACTTGTTACCCTTCTGAATTCCAAATCAGAATTACTGACCTTTTGCATTGGGAATCAAACATAAGAGCTTACTTCAACAGAATGCGTCATCCACGTCATATGAAGATTTAGAAAGTTGTACCGACCTTTTTTTTTTTTTTTTTTTCATTTTCACACTTTAGCTGCTTTTTGTAGATTTGATTCAAAATACGCTTCAAAACAAATGTTTTTTGTTATGAATGCATAAAAATATAAATACCATTGAATATTAATTGATAGCACTTAAAACACTTAACTCATTAATCCCTGACATTTTTCTCCCAAAGATATTTTGTGTAATAGTTACAAACAGTGTTTAATGGATAAGAAAAATAATTTAAAAAATCATTCTTTTATTAAGGAAAGAAAAATCGTCCCTTAAAAGTTTTGATAGACCCCAGAGGGTACATACTTTTTTTACTCAATTTTTTTCTGCCTACGATATAATATTTAAAAAGACATTTTATAGGAAGAAATAAAATCAGCAATTAACATACACTGGGAAGCAGGGAACAACTTTGAAAACTTAGCTTTTTCCTTGACCTTGTGAACGATGTTATTTTTGATAAAGATCATATTAAAACTGCTACAGAACACACTTTACAATGGTCATGTGCTGCAATCTGTTAGTAGCGAATTGAAACAATACCAAGGTACTCATTGAACACTATTATTTGGTTGCAATGCTCATTTTGGGGAAATTCAGACCCTTTTTTGGATCGTCCCTAAAAAGGGACGCTAGGCATTAATGGGTTAAACTTCTTAGGATTCTCAAGAACTAATTCTAAAATTAAAGACTTGGTAAAAAAGATACTGACTCATAAACCACATTAAGTACAGAATGTTTAATTTTTAGAATAGAATGTTTCATGTTATTTGTTTCTTTTTAAGCATAAACCAACCGACAAAACTTATAAAAGTGTTTATTAACGATAACTCTTAAGTTCGCACTTGTTTTATCTTTATTATCATTTAGATTTCAATTGCTCAGATTTGCGAGAAAAAAATGTTTCATTTGAGTAAGAATAACATAATCACCCAACCTAAAATCTATTTTTAACTTTAAAAAAAAATTCAGTTGTTTGGAAAAATACAATGTGGCACGCTGAGCTTTTTCTCTCCAGATAGTGGCACTCTCCCTAAAAAGGTTGGCCACCCCTGCTATAAGACATCTTTATAAAATTCGTTTAGTTCTATATAAGCAAATTTTTACTTAAGATAAAAGGTTTTGAAAATTTTTAGTTTAAAAATAAAAAAGGATTAAATTATTTACATTTGCAAAAACCAAAGATCATCGGTTTTATTTACAATTTCTATGTTTAGCATTCTGTTTATCTATTTTGAAAACATTTTTCTTTAATAAAATAAGGGCTCGGCAAAAATAAATTACCAATGTACTCAGCGCCCGCAAGAGCTGGGACCGCCACTGACATTCGGCTACAATTTAAAATTGAATTCGCCATTTCTGCTACTTAACTCGGCTCCGAAAGAAAGAAGATTCAGAGAGGGAAATGATCTCTTTTTCTCTTCGAGCGATCCAGCAAACCAGTGGGAGGAGTAGCCATCGGATAATTTCCCTCCATTACGGTCATCTCATCGTCTGTACAGTTGACAAAATTGACGGCCGAAAGCGATTTGGTCAAAAGGGAAGGAGACCGGGGTGCGCGAGTCATTGTGTCCGTCGCACGTGGGCGTTTTGGGGAACAATGGATGACCCTCTCCATCACAATATAATCAGAAGTTGGGCGTTGTCTTCGTGAACCCTCCTGATGTAAGATAAAAGGGGCCAACGAGATCAAAGAGCACTTCTTGCCAAAGGAGTTGATTCGGTTCTCTTTTTTTTTTTTTCGCTCTCTCTCTGGTCTTCGTTTCTTCTCCTCGCTACGATTTTCATTTCAGAAAAAGTACCATTTCTCGATTTCAGGATTTATATTTTTTAAAGTGATCTTTGACTTTTCAAAGAGCGTTGGTATTAACTGTCTAATGTGGAAACGAAAGCATGACTAATTTGAATGGTAATTTTTACTATTTCTACGAAGAAAAGTAAAATTATGCATTCTGATGGGAGATAAAAGGGGACAGGAAGATCTAAGAGCACTTCTTGCCAAAGGAGTTGATTCCGTTTCTCTCTCTCTCTTCATTCTTCGTTTCTTCTCCTCGCTATAATTTTCATTTCAGAAAAAGTTCACTGTAAAAATGAATGTTGTTTTTACAGTATAATACAGCTAATTTTATAGTAATAAACTGCAAAAATTGCTAATTTTACAGTACTAAAGGGTAAAATTGCTCATTTTACAGTGATAAACTGTAAAATTTAACAGTTTATTACTGCACATTTTACAGTTTCAAACTGGAACTTCTGCTGGCAGTATTATACTGTTGTTTTTACAGTAAAATACAGCTACATTTTACGGCAATAAACTGTGAAATGTCTAAGAAACTGCAAAATTGCTAGTTTTACAATTTATTACTGCGCATTTTACAGTTTTGAAATGAAACTTCGGCTGCCAGTATTATACTGTAAAAACAACAGTTAAGTTTTTGCAGTGTACCATTTCTCGGTTTCAGGATTTGTACTTTTTAAGTCATCTTTGACTTTTCAAAAAGTGTTGATATTAACTGCCTATCGTGGAAATGAAAGCATTAATAATTCGGATGGCAATTGTTACTGTAAAATTCTACGAAGAAAAGTAAAAATATGAAAATAATGCATTTTGATGGGAGATAAAAGGGGACAGGGAGATCTAAGAGCACTTCTTGCCAAAGGAGTTGATTCGGTTTTTGTTTTTTCCTCTCTCTCTGGTCTTATTTTCTTCTCCTCGCTACGATTTTCATTTCAAAAAAAGTTCACTGTAAAAAATGAATGTTGTTTTTACAGTATAATACAGTTAATTTTCAAGTAATAAACTGCAAAAATTGCTAATGTTACAGTAATAAACTGTAAATTTGCTAATTTAACAGTTTATTACAGTGCATTTTACAGTTTCAAACTGGAACTTCTGCTGCCAGTATTATACTGTTGTTTTTACAATATAATGCAGCTTAATTTTACGGCAATAAAGTGTAAAATTTCTAACTTTGTAGTAAGATACTGTAAAATTGCTAGTTTTACAGTTTAATACTGTGCATTTTAGTTTTAAATTCGGCTACCTCGGCTGCCAGAATCATACTGTAAAAACAATAGTTCATTTTTTTTTTGCAGTGTTTGTAACTTTTATTCATTGTTGTAATATTCTTTAGATATTTTATATTAAATTACAATTTTGTCCATCTTCAAACTAACGCTTTCTAAAACTTCACGCTAGCTTCACCAATAAATTACAATTCATAATCCCAAGTTCCTCAACCGCCGACACAGAATAATCATTTTAAAAAGGAAATAATTCTTCCATTCATGCAGGAAGCCAAGAATTATTAATGTGGCTTCCACACATTTTGCGCAGCATAAGCTCTCCCTCAAAATGGTAGTTTAATTACACGTTGCACATCTAGCCAACACTAAGCGAGTGGAATAACGTGGACATTTTCCAACTCAAGCGTGGCGTATGCGCGAGTCAGTAGATCAGTTGACTTTCTCTGCCACCCGCGACCCAGTGCTTTTAATAGCGGATTAAAGTTCTCATATGCTCTTAATTACCCGATCGTAGAAGCTCCATTCTTGTAGCTAAGTTTTAGAGTTGGTTAGAGTTTAATATTTGTGCTGTATTTATGCACTACAAAAAATGAATTGTTGTAATTACCATTCTTTGACTAAATTCGTTATCAGTGATATTAAGAGCAGTTAAATAAAGAGTACGGTCCTCTAAGATGAACTTAAAATACATCCTAAAAAATTAAAAATACACTTTACTTCCTATTGGCAAAGATATTGTTCATTTTTATTTATATTTTTATTTATTTTTATTTTTTACATGTTTTATTAAGGCTGTTGGTAAGATAATTTAAATGATCTATTAAAAATAAATTATTATGAGGTCAAAGCGTTTGAAAATAGAAAGGGGTTTTAACTCATGTTATTTTTGCTACTTTGACTGTGATTTTGGAGGTTTTGAAATGTGAATTAAAATTCAGAATTTTTTCATAATTCTGTTTTGAAGTAGGGTTTACTTGTTTTAGAAAACTCTTAAATAGAAATAATGATTTTAAAAATGTCAAACGAATTATTATAGATATGGTGGAAACAAAATTGATATGCTACAGAATTATTTATAGTTAAAGTTTTCTACTGCGTTATGCACTAAGTATCTGCATTTACTGCTGCTGCTACTAACTATCTGCGTCTAATATGATCAATAATGTATCATGTATCTCTTATGTTTTCAACCGATACTAGACGTTATATGCCCGAAATAATCTGCTTTACATGAATTGTTCTTAATACGACTATAACCGTTTCACCCTCCATGTAAAGTTTCTGCAATTTCCAAATTTTCTCACAAGTGATTAATTGCAAAATCAATCGCATACTATCAGGATTGCTAACTATTTCTAAATTCGCATGAATACACTGATAGTAATAATGCATAATTGATTCTAAATGCAGCAACTGTTGCTAGAACATGCTATTAATTATCGCCGCTTGAAAAATTAAAACGTAGTAAAATAATTAATACTTCATTAAATAGTAATTTAATGCTCTTTAGATATCCTGATGGGTGCATGCTTGATGCGCAGATATTAGTTTTTCCAAGATTAGAAACGAGCATACAATTTGTAATGAATGACGATTAAATCCGGAGTTTATATTGTCATTTTCATAAAATTAGGAGTCGGTATTATTAAGTGTGGGAGAGGGGTAGCGTAATGAATCATTGTCATTTTTTAGCTTTGTAATTTTTCTGTTATTATACTTTTTTATTGTGTGTTTTTTATTGTACCAATTATTATGAAGTTTTGAGAAAAATATTTCGAATTATTTCTCATTTAACAAATTGTTATTCTAAATTTTTAGCTTAAAACTAATAAAATTATATTGTTTTCATTGAGTTCATTTTCAGCTCTATAAAAGGTAGGATCTTTGTTTTTGTAATTATTATTATTATTATTATTATTTTGTAATTACACTGAAAAAAATGAACTGTTGTTTTTACTTACTGTATAATACTGGCAGCCGAGGCTCTAATTTATAACTGTAAAATGCACAGTAATGAACTGTAAACTAGCAATTTTAGTTTCTTTCTGTAAAGTTAGCAATGTTACAGTTTATTGTCGTAAAATTTAGCTGTATTGTACTGTAAGAACAACAGTATAAATTCTGGCAGAAGAGGTTCCAGTTTAAAACTGCAAAATTCTCAATAGTAAACTGTAAAATTAGCAATTTTACAGTTTATTACTATAAAATTAGCTGTATTATACTGTAAAAATAGCATTAATTTTTTACAGTGTACAGTATGGCAAACAATACATATATATATATATATAGTGAACTCTCACTTATGCACCGCCTCATTTATGCGCCTTTTTCACTTATATGACGATTTTCAGTGGTCCCTGCACATTCCATAGTAATATAATGATAATTTCGTTCTTTTATGCATCGCTCTAAAGATAAATATTTCACTTATGCGCCGAATTTTTCGTAAAATTCAAATTATCTACTTATATTAAAAACTGAGTATCTTTCTAACTATCTTTCTAACTATCTTTCTTTCTAACTATCTTTCTATGTCACGCTTCTTTCTCCTGAACGCCAATGAACTGAAAGTCGAACCAGGTACCGATAGATAGGTAATTTTTCAAGCTTCATTAGTTTCAATCTATATAATTATACGATTTTAATTAGCGAAGATATCAATTAATAAGTAGTCAAGTTTAAAGCGATTAAGCCTAATAAATGATTAAATATGAAATCCATTCTTGCATTGCAAAACGTGGTTGCCATGCCATGAAACAATAATAAAAATGAAAATGAGAATTTTGAATGAAGGCTTAACTAAATCAAACACGAAACTCATAAGCGGGCGACTTACATAGTATTTTTATCGCTAGCTACTTGTAATATTTTGAAACATTCATTTGTTGAAGAGCCATCTACTTATATTAAAAACTGAGTATCAATGTCTGCTTTTTCTCCTTTGAGCGAGCTGAACCAAGGGCGGATCCATCTTCTGGTTAAGGAGGGGGTCATTTTCGGAAAGGGGGGGTCAAAGTGCAATTTTTGTGCAAAAATGGGTTGGTTTGGCAGTTTTTTCGTAAAATAAGTCCCAAAAATGCAATTTTTTGCTATATTTGGTCGGTTAAGGGGAGGGGGGGGGGGGTCATGATCCCCATGACCCCACTCTGGATCCGCGCCTGAGCTGAACTTACTGAAACTTTCCTCACCATCTTGAAGGCGCGAAGCATCTCAATAATTCGAATGATTTTTTTTATACAGGAAAAAAGTAAAGGCGTGAAGCGCCTGTTAGCGAGCCGCCTTGGCGGGGAGTAGTTTCTTGACATTTTCCTCACTACTTTCAGGGCACGAAGTGCCCGTGCAACGCCGGGCCACGTTCGTGGTACGTCTTGAAATCGAATGAACATTAAATTATATCAAATAAAACTTCAGAATGAGGTAAAAGTTAGAGAGGGGGGACGTTATGCATCAACATGCCGCAGGAAGCTAATCTAGCTGCCCTGGCAGCTAGTTTAATTTATTTTCCTACAAAATGAGCATGTTTCTACGCTTCCTCTTTAATCTTTCCGTTTTATTGCTTACGGAAGGCAGTTTTTATACGTGCACAAAAATTCGGAGAGGGACAAATATCTATTATGGATCGTTTTAAAGGGACCAGTTTGTGATCATGTATGCTACTATTTTTGTTCTATCCTTATAATTGTAGTTAGGTTACAGTAGTTGCCAAACCGTAGTAATATGAACATTTTCTATAGAGACATTCGTATTCATGCTCTCATTGGAAAGGTTGCATTTTAGACTTTTAAATAGGCTTTTTCATTTATGCGTCTCTCTCACTTATGCGCCTTTTCTGTTGGTCCCTTGGGCCGGCGCATAAATGAGAGTTCATTGTATTCCTTTTTTTGTATCAAAAACGTTTTTTATACTCAAGTGCTTTGAAGTAAAATTATGTTCAATTTGGGATATTTTATGCAATTTTTCTTAGCAATCTGTAGTTTTAATATTAGTTGAACGATTGTGTGATTAACAGTGTTAGTATTAATTGTTTTTTAAGATTTTAAAAATATGTTTTTTTTTATACTTTGACAAATCTTACACCAGTAATTTCCTATGTTTGTGTAAATTCATTAAAAGAATTTCAAGCCCCTCACCTAAGTTTTGTCTCATAAGAAAAGAAGTGTTTTCAGGAATATGCAGCAAGCATTGCTGTTTTTTTTTTTTTTAAATCTAATTTTAAATTGAGATTACTTAGAAGTACCGTTTCGCAAAAAGACTTGCTTTAATAATTTGGTCCACCCCCCCTCCAATAAAAAATCTTTGAATGATAATATTATGAACAGGAGATCGACAGTGCAATGCAGCTTCGTAAAGCAATTTAGTCTTATTTTTGAACATACATACGTACATTGATACATACATACGAACAAATAAGAGGCGTACTATATGTTTTTTACTAATAAAGACAAATAAGGAATTGAGAGAGGAAATTATATTATATGTAAGCTTTCTTGCATTTAAGCTGCATTTAAAAAGGCTCTCGATTAAATATTAGAAATACCACCAATTTTTTTCCCATTATCGCTTAGCTGTAAAAACTGAATCATTGTGTATGATTTATTTGCAATTATGTCGGATACGAATAACTTGGAGGCCTTTATGTACCTTGAGGCCTTGAAACTTAATGTGAAAGAAAAAAATGTATACTAGTTTTTTTCCATATAAACTTCTGTGCATACTACTGTTTTTGAATATTGTTCCGGAAATAAATTAAATAAGTGCAGGCTTTCCTTTAAACTTTTAATGAAAACTGCTCTACCACTTTTATCCCACCATTTAAGGTAGAATGGGTACAAAAGTAACCTCTGGAACAGTAAATTTTCAAAAAAAAAAAAAAAAAAGACAATAACAACTCTGTGAATCGCAAACTAAACTTGAAATGTAAAAACTGAATCATTGTGTATGATTTATTTGCGATGATATCGAATACGAATAACTTGGAGGTCTTTATGTGTCTTAAGGCCTTGAAATCATTTAGAAATGTTTATTCCCTTCCATATAAACCTACTCTCTGTAGTTGACGCCTGTGTATCAAGCTTATCTTCCTGTGACCCATTAAAACTTGTTTGGAAGAACTCAATTCACTCTGCAAGTCATCGACGTGTGAATATTTTGTTTGTAAGAAAAACTTGACAATTTTTTCGCCATTGCACCTATTTAAGTCGTTCAAATTTACATAGCACATTTCTAGATATATCTTATATTCGTAAAAAAATGACAATCTTGAGGTCTTTAAATGAAGCTGTACCCATGGACGAATGATAATACTGATTTTCGTATTCAAACCACGGTACAAATAATTTGGTTAACCACTGTGTTGTGACGGAGACATACACTTAACGTCAGAGAAAAGCACCATAAGCTGATTGTAATACTCAGACAATGCTTATTTGTTCTACCTGGTGTGCTGGTTATCATTAAGGCAGATGATTATCATGGATAATATCATTCATGAATGACTTGTTTGAAGTTTATTATTGAGAATGTAATTCCTGATAAGTCGACTTTCCAGACATATCTGATATACCAATGAAAATGGATAGACGAAATTCGAGTTTTTGTGTGAGCAATGTTAAAGGAATGAGTATATCTAAGAAGTTTTATGACATTTGATTTCAAATCAGAGTAAGATAAAGAAACACTAATTCACACACAAAAAAAAAGAGAAGAGGTTAATAACGGTTTAATGTATCACAAGTCAAATCGATTTCCCATTCTTGTTTTAGTATTGCACCATTAGTGCGTGAAGATATAGCTTTATTTTGGTGTAATTAATCTTTTTTTTTCTTTTGGTTATAGTGCAGTTATTACAATGCTATGACCGTATGTTCAGATATAGTTTTGGTAACCTTCTTTTTTTGTGAACATAGGACACCCGAAAGCAGAATACTGCTAAATCGGCGACGTACGTCGCAGAACAGACATCGGGGCTGCAGAACAATTGTATTTAAAATTAAGCAACCGAAAAAAAAAAAAAATAATAACGTCATAGTTCGAAAGCGCACACAAAAAAAAAAAAAACCGTTTCGTTCGTAGCCCATGTCTCGCAGAGCAGCAGGCAATAATGTCGGCGCCGTAATAACAGGCTACCGACATTATGGCCTGCTTATCGACTTATCGTGCTATCGACTTATTATATGGCAGTGCCATATAGACCACAGCAGACGTGCGGACGACTTGACTTGAGCTTCTGAGGACGTTCCTGTTTTTCCGCAGAACTTCAGTGGTGACACTTGCGCAGGCTTCGTTTGAAGTTCTGCAGTCCTTCTTATTTGGGCAACAGAACTTTAGCTACAAAACTTGCAGTACACATTCGTTATTCAACTAATGTTTCCAACGATTATTTTTTTCTGCATGAAAATCGTGGGAACGCAAACTTAGTCTGAAATTCTGCGAGCCTTCACATTTTGGCCGCAGACCTTAAGTGGCAAAGCTTGCGGTAGGTACACAAGTTAGTTCTTCAAATTATGTTTGAAACAATTTTTTCGCAAGAGAGTCGCAGGGGCGTAAATTTTCAATTGAAGTTTTGCAGGTCTTCACATTTTATCCGCAGAACTTCAGTGACGACACTTTGTTTTTCTATTAGATATTCAGTTATGTTTAAAACCATATTTCCTCATGAGGGAATCGCGGGGACGCAAGATTCGCTTGAAATTCTTCGGGCTTTCACATTTTGGCCTCAGAACTTCAGTGACGAAGCGTGTAGTACAAATAGTTTTTCAAATTATGTTTAAAACAATTATTCTTCCGCGTTAAAGAGTCGCGGGGCGCGGGATTCGTTTGAAGTTCTGCGGAGGCCTACACATTTTATCCACAGAACTTCAGTGACGAAACTTGCAGGACAAACTATATAGGAAAATAGGTGCAATCCAAGTCCCCTCCCCCTCCCATTGGAAAAATGTTTTTTAACATTTGTCTGCGATCTGGAAATTAGTTAACGTCCCAAAGCCGAGCTTGACATTTTTGAACTTGAGTTTTTTTAACTGAATTTCTGAACCTATGATGAAGTATATAGTATATAGTAAACATTAATAACATAATTATAAATATATTTGTCAAACTAAAGCATTTAAAATGTGAATTAATGAAAATAAAGCAAGAAGTACTTGCAAACTTATGAAATCTTTCTAATTCAAACTCTTCATAGAAAAATGAAACAAATTTAAAAAATAATTATTGTCTTTACCATGGTATTAAAAAAATAAGTTGATTTGGTTGGATTTTTGGCATAAAGGCCTTAATAGGCTATACTGAGCCAAACAATTGTTTAAAAGTAAAGGTGTCAAAATGAAAATGTTTGAAGAAAGAACCTGTAGAATTAAGAAATTTTTTGCTGAAATCAACACATGAATGAAGTTTCAAATTTTGAATAGTAAAAAACAGAAATCCAAAGTGCTGAAGAAGGAACAATTTCCCTAACAAGTCTTTCAAAGAAGGATGAAAATGACTAAAGAATCTGAAACGAATATGATTGAAATTTGGACAATAGCGAGGCAATCTCCATTGTATATGCAATACTGTCTGATTGACATTACGTGTGTTAAATAACGGCAAAACAGATGTCTATGAGTAAATCTGGTGTGGCCCAAAGAAAGAGGTATTACAACTTCTTTTCTGATGATCTTTGATGACTTGAAACATTCGTCGAAGGCTGACAACAGTGCAAATAATTTCGCGACTCTCTCTATTCCAGTTCTTAAAAAAAAAAAAAAAAACACACACACACACACACACACACACACACAAAGACAGCATGTAAGTACGCAAGCATATATGGGTTATTCCAACGAAAATGGTACAAATCATGTCCGAGACTTTAGAATTTTTTAAAATCAATATTAAAAACTCCCACCCATCAAGTGTATTTTTATTGGTTCTCCATTTAATTTTGTGCCATCAAGTATCAATTGATTAGGTATAATCCATTTAGAAAGGACACAACAAAAATTATCTTTGTCAGAAGAAGGAGGAAATGACGTATTCCAGCTTCAAATTGCTAGAATTTTCAATGTGATTTAAAATTAAACTGAAATGTAACAACAAAATAAATGACATTGCAGTGCACAAAAGATGCTTCTGACACCATTTCTGCAGTTTATTAAGCAAATGAAAAAAAAAATTCTCCCAAAAACACTATTCTATGTTTTTCTATGTTTCGAATTGTCCACTCTGTTACAAGCCTTTTGGAAATAAAATAAACAATTGCATTCAATCTGATATATTTTTAAAAAAATATCGATAGTATAACTGCCGTGATTAGCTTGCTACTTTGAATTATGTTGTCAACAAACAGGGTGAGCCTCATTCTTTTCTTATAGTAGTTAATTTGAACTGTTGGATGTCCACTCTGTTACAATTGATTTCATGATGTATATATTATATGTAAAAATGAGAAAACACTTTTTGGTAACATTATGACGGTAAATATATAATGTATAAATCTATCTTGCAGAACAATTTTGGGCAAAAAATTTTGCGTCGCAGAACATCACTAAGTATTCTGCTTTGGGGATAGGACATATATATATAGAATAGGGTGAGTCGAAAAAAATCGATTTTTTTATTTCGAAATCGCATTACCTCTCAAAAGTTGTGGTTTAGTATCCACAACTTGGGAAAAAAAGGAAAAAAATTCTAAGTTGACGTCTTCGGTTCGCGCATGAGGCTCAAAGTTGGAAAAAATATGTTAAAAATGGAAATTTTCAAAAGGAACAAAGAAAAAAAAATTGTAACTTTTTGTAATGCAGCTGCCATAAGCTGTAAATATTTTGTGCATTTTTAATCTAAAAAAATATTTTATAGCTTTTACATACGATCATTAGTTTGCACATCAGCCTTAAATTGGGATAAAATCGCCTACAATGTCAAATTTCGAAAATATCGATTTTTTTTATTTCGAAATCGCATTACCTCTCAAAAGTTGTGGTTTAGTATCCAAAATTAGGGAAAAATAAATAAAAAATCTAAGTTGACTACTTCGGTTCGCGCATGAGTCTCAAAGTTGGAAAATATATGCTAAAAATGAAAATTTTCAAAAAATAATTTGAAAAAAAAAAGTATTTTTTTTTCTATCGAAACTGCTTTAAATTGTTAGTAGATAACATAAGTTGAACCCAAAAAATTATATATAACTTTTAGAAGATACATTCTGTTTGTGCATAAGGCTCAAGATATGAAAAAAAATTTCAAAAACTGAACCAGAACGCACTATGTCGGCGCTGTGACGGTATATTTTTGCTCTACAGCCGACTTTTCTAGACATTACACATATTCTAGGAGACAGTTCGAAGTCCCTGCAGTCTGCACTCCCTTTGGTTGTCACTTAGTCAGCTAGACCCGCCAAACAAACAGCATCTTTAATTAGCAACTGAAAGTGAATCAAAAAGTGCAGCGTGTTTAGCTTTGGGTGAGTTTTTTTTTTTTTTTGTAACTTTATAGCATATTTTTATGCTCAAGTTTTGTTATACTGTTCTCCGTTCTCCGAATAATAAATAATGGAACCCCGGAAAACTTCTAAACGTTTAATTATTTGTCCGTTTTTTGGTGTACCGAAAGGGTTAAGTCAAAGTGTTTTAACCACATGTGCAGATGTGTTGTTAGCTTGCTTTGAAGAAAAATCGCAATCTGTAAAAGGCGAACCTTTTTCAAGGATTTCAGATTGCATAGCTCATAGAAGAAATTTACTGCAAAGCTTCTATACCAACGGTCAGTCATGTACGTATTGTAAAATTGATAAAGGATTACCATAATACTACACTTT
This sequence comes from Uloborus plumipes, assembly GCA_038373865.1. NCBI lineage: Eukaryota > Metazoa > Arthropoda > Arachnida > Araneae > Uloboridae > Uloborus > Uloborus plumipes. Next base: position 63,512 of record JAXGGA010003989.1, on the reverse strand, counting down.
GAGAAAGTCATTTAGTCGTGATAAAGATAAATTGAACTTCAAGACAAAACTCAATCATTTTGTTAATTAAGCGAAGTCTAAACTTTTTGACGTTGCTTCTTTCAAGTGTGCAATGAATTTTTCGTGTTCTTGTGCTAAAAAGCCAATCTCTTGTAGATGTACACTATACATCTGTACATTGGTATAGAACGCACATTGGTATTACCACTGTACATTGGTATAGAAGCTTTGCAGTAAATTTCTTCTATTTAAGCAGATATGCAATCTGAAATCCTTGAAAAAGGTTCGCCTTTTACAGATTGCGATTTTTCTTCAAAACAAGTTAACAACACATCTGCACATGTGGGTAAAACACTTTGACTTAACCCTTTCGGTGCACCAAAAAACGGACAAACAATTAAACGTTTAGAAGTTTTCCGGGGTTCCATTATTTATTAGTCGGAGAACGGAGAACAGTATAACAAAACTTGAGCATAAAAATATGCTATAAAGTTACAAAAAAAAAACTCACCCAAAGCTAAACACGCTGTACTTTTTGATCCACTTTCAGTTGCTAATTAAAGATACTGTTTGTTTGGCGGGTCTAGCTGACTAAGTGACAACCAAAGGGAGTGCAGACTGCAGGGACTTCGAACTGTCTCCTAGAATATGTGTAATGTCTAGACAAGTCGGCTGTAGAATAAAAATATACCGGCACAGTGCCGACGTAGTGCGTTCTGGTTCAGTTTTTGACTTTTTTTTTTTTTTCATATTTTGAGCCTTATGCACAAACAGAATGTATCTTCTAAAAGTTATATGTATATTTTTCGGTTCAAATTATGTTATCTACTAACAATTTAAATCAGATTCGATAGAAAACAATTACTTTTTTTTTCAAATTATTTTTTGAAAATTTCCATTTTTAGCATATATTTTCCAACTTTGAGCCTCATGCGCGAACCGAAGGAGTCAACTTAGATTTTTTTTATTATTTTTCCCAAATTTTGGATACCAAACCACAATTTTTGAGAGGTAATGCGATTTCGAAATAAAAAAAATCGATATTTTCGAAATTTGACATTGTAGGCGATTTTAGCCCAATTTAAGGCTGATGTGCAAACTAATGATCGTATGTAAAAGCTATAAAATATTTTTTTAGATTAAAAATGCACAAAATATTTACAGCTTATGGCAGTTGCATTATAAAAAGTTACATTTTTTTTTTCTTTTTTCCTTTTGAAAATTTCCATTTTTAACATATTTTTTCCAACTTTGAGCCTCATGCGCGAACCGAAGACGTCAACTTAGAATTTTTTTCTTATTTTTCCCAAGTTGTGGATACTAAACCACAACTTTTGAGAGGTAATGCGATTTCGAAATAAAAAAATCGATTTTTTCGACTCACCCTAATATAGAACAAAGAACAAAAAATTAAATTTTCTATTAAAATTTTCCCCCTTTTTATCAGGACAATAGATGAAGCTTTAAAACGCCTTAAAGATAAATTTGATTAAAAAAAAAGAATGACTTGAGCGTAAACGTGAACGAAATTATTATAAAGTACCTATTTTTCATGCAACATCTACTATATTAAATACATAGTTAAAATAAAAATGATTTACAAATAAATAAAGTAAATAAATAAAAAATAAATAAATAAATAAAATGAAATAAGTAAAATAAATAAAAAAAAATAAATAAAATAAATAAATAAATAAATAAATAAAGTAAACTAAATAAAAACATTAATGAAAATCTAAATATGTCTGAGAAGATTCCGTACATAATGAGTAGTATGTCAAAAGTTCAGCATCAAAAAATTAACAGTAATTGTTACTTCATTTTATTTCATTTAAATTCAAGTTATTGTGAACTTCGTAAGAAATAAATGACCTTTTTAATGAATAATGTTGTCCAAGGAGTTTCCTCATCTAATTGAACAGTGTTGTGGTAAATGAAGCAGATAATCTCAATGCTACACGGATAATTTAATTTTGTAAGTATAATTTCCCAGAATGCTTTAGTTAATGCGTTTATTAATTATTACTTGCACGGATATATCTATTTTTATTTTACTTTATTTCTTAGTTTGATGGTTTACAACATGACATAAATAAAGCAGACAAATTTTCTCTATTTAGATTAGACATGTTTTATAAAAGTCGTGATGCTTTTCCTTCTTTCAAGTACATCAATTTTTTACAAATCAGTAAGCTAAGAACTGGCCTACTTGTAGCATTTTTGTCTATCTCCGTTTTCAATAAGTTTGCAAATGATAAATCTTCAAACTTTAAGGTTTGTTACACGAGTGACCATATTTGTGGCTGATAAATACATAGAATAAATAAAGCAATAGCTAAGAACTGGCCTACTATAAGCATAGTAAGCTAAGAACTGGCCCACTTGTTTAGTATTTTTGTCTATCTCTGTTTTCAATAAGTTTGCAAATGGCTAAATCTTCAAACTTTAAGGTTTGTTACATGAGTGACAATATTTGTGACTGATAAATACATAGTAGAAATCGTTAATGACTTCGGTTCTTAACTACAACTAATCTCCAGATTATTATTCGCCGGAAGGAAGCTTGCAATATTTGGATACGAGATTTTTACCCAAATGATATGTGTAATGATCAATAGGACGGGAGTTACGTTTCCGTTCGATCCCTTCCAGTGGTGGGGCAGGAAACGACGAACCCACTGGCTACTTCGTCATCCAAACAAATTCAGCAAAGGAAAGGGGAAGGATGTAAAAGCTTCAGGCACCATTTATTACCGCGCTCGTCGCAAAATTCTGAGTTTCCGATTTCCATTTGTGCCGTGCCCTAAACAAAATCGAAAATGTCGATCCTGAGGTTTGATTTATGGAAAGGCCTTCTTTAATCATCTCCCGTTCCTTTTTCTCTCTTGGTCGAGTGGGAACTGCAGTTCATTAGGCTGGTCGCAAACGCGACACTCTCCAAAACGTTGATGGATTCAGTCGCGGGGCATTTGCCCGGGCATGGTGCTTGTTATTGATGGGGGGGGGGGGCTCCAGATAAATGCTAGAAGGTGGAAAAGACAAGGAAGTACGGTTTGCGGAGGATTGACTTCGAATTAGGGAGAGCGAATTTCGGGGGATCCATTAGGGTTTCTATCTATTTATCAGCAGCTTGTAGTGTAGGGTAATTACTCTGGGGGATATGCTGGTTTTTTAATGCACGGTTTCTTAATGGAAAGTTAATACAAAAGACAAAGAAATGTCTCACTCGGGTACTTTTTTCGGCAGTTTCTAATGTTTTGATCAATATAGAGGAATTCTGAATGGTGTCGGTGGGAGAAGTGCGGACTGGATCATAATGTTCTTGCGTAGCGGCACAGAATAAGGGTTCTTCCTTTAATTAGATTCCCATAAATGGTTGCATTTTTATATGTTGCTTTAAGTTAAACTTGTATTTATTCTCGCAGTTTTCATATTTTAAAAAATGAATGCTTGGTCATAGGTCATGTTTATTATTATTACACATGAAATAACTTTACATTTGAAATAATGAATATTCAATTCGCAACTACTTTTACTGTTAATCGTTCTGTACGTTTGATTTCGGTTAACAAAATATTTCAAAATATTTTCATGATTTAGTGCAATTACAACAACTTTTTCTTTCAAGAAGGGCAAGTAAAACGTTTATGAACGAAAATGACATTTTTAAGGAAATAAGAAAAGAATGAAAGTTAATAATAATTCAAAAAAAAAAACCCTTTGTTTTATTTTTGAACTTCAGCTTTTCAATTACTTTATAATTTTGACCAATACCAAAAACCAGCGAACTTCTTATAACTAATCCTTGGTATTTTAACTAAATGTCTTTTCGTGCATCTGTCCAAAAGCAGTATGAGACAGTTATTAAAACTGATGAACATGAAAAACTATTAAAACTTCTTCAAGGAAACAACGTCTTTACAAATAAAGAAGAAAAATTAATGAGAGGAAAGTGTTCTTTTCTCTAAATTTTTTATCTGAGAATATTTTTAAATTTTGAATTGCAATTGACTTCTTTCTTATTAAAAATATTGGATGCACATTCAATGTGTTTGAAAAGAAAGATCAACCTTCAACCATTAACACCAGTAGATTGCACAAACAATTCTAAAACAAATTTGTATAAAGCCTTATAAGCAAATTATGAACAAAACTATCACACTTCCAATTCATAAAATTGGAGACTCTCATATTTAATATAATCAAAATATCTAGGTCTTAAGTGTGTGTTGGGTTCTGACCATAAATAATCAAGCCTTACTAACCATTCCCTTATAAATTTAAGATACTTGAACAAATTAAGATAAAATTTCATTATATTCGGAAAGATATTTCTCAAATAGAAAATGAACTAACAGGAGAAAAGACTATAATAAAATATATTGTAATAGGAGCTGTCCAAATCAGCTTCCATGCATTTAGTGCTTTATTCTTCAAAACACGTGGCTCAGAAATTCGAACCAATGGGGGAAAAATCAGTAACAAGAAAAATGCGAATGTGCATGAAACAGTAAACCACATTTCATTTCTACCAACGTACCATTTCTACCAACCCTCGTTATATTTGAAGATATCTCAGAAGCGTGGGTTCTACAAAGATTAGATGCCATTATATTTTCAGAAATTCAAAGCTTTTGCCAAACAAAATTGGTTATTATTGACAGAGTGCTTGCCTGCTTTGGGGAGCTTTATAGCTCATATATCTTTTCCCTATGATCTATTAGTTGGTAAATTATGTTTTCTCAAATGCTTATCATTTCAACATTTATACATTCATTGAACCATTTGGACATTATTTATTTTTCATTACAGTCAATGATTCTGATTGTAAATAAAATTTAGTAATTACATCCATAGTTCCATTTCACTTACAAACTTAAAAACGAATCTATACTTTTTTTATAAAAAAACATTTTCGATTAGTTATATTTGCGTAATCTTGCGTACATTTCGTTATTAAATTAGTTCCATGTGTTTTACTCATTATGTAAGACAAATGTTTCTTCTAAGCCAACTATAAAAAGAATGCAGTTGATAAATATGCAGTCAAGCTATATGAATTACGTAACAACTGTGTCAATAACGTTCATAGTTTAAAAGTGAAGTTTTCAAAAAAAAAACTACGGTGCAAATACATTTAAAACTTGCCTGAATTGAAAAATATTTCAATTTTTACGTGTATTTGTTATATTCTATACTTGGATGCTTTTTCTGACTGTATTATCGTTATTGTTTATCATCATCATCATCATCATCATCATCAGCTGCAGCAGCATCTTCTTCTTCTTCTTCTTTAAGGTTGCGCTTGCACAGTATTATATACTTAATCACATGCCATAGAGTCGGATGGTATCTTTTTTCCTCATCCCAATGACGACGTTAATAGAACTGGTGCATTAAAAACAAATGTTGCTCAAGTGAGGCATGTTGCTTTAGTAATTCTATCACTTTTGCCAAAGCAAAGAAATAAAAAGGGACCGTTGATTGAAATTAAAAATGTTTCGAGCAAATATAATTAAAAGTAAGTTCTATGAAGCAATCAATGCACTTCGCATACTACTTATCAAGTATCGTATTAACAACTGAGTAAAATACCACAGAACTGTACTTCGGAGAAAAATACGAAACACTGACAGTAGTATATCATTGACTGCGATACTGAAAGTTTAAAGAAATGAAAAAAAAAAAAAAACTGTTATTTCAAATCCAAAACGTTTAAAATAAATACAATCAAGACAAAACTTTAAACTTGATTCAAGCATTTCGCATACTAATTATCAAGTATCTTCTCAACTGCTGACTAAATTAGCTCAGAACTGTACCTCCGCGAAAAATACGAAACGCTGACAGTCGTACAGCGTTGGCAGTGCCATCGAAAGTAACAAATTGCAGAAAACTGGCCGATTCCGCCCTTCGAAACAAGAACTTGCCAACCCCCCGAACCTTCCCACTCGTTTAAAGGGATGATTAAAAGCATTCCAAATTCGAAACGCGCATCCACTTCCGTAATAGATGCGCAGAGCGACATTTCTGGTTATTAATCATCCAAGATTCTCCGTTTCGAGTTATTCACTAATTACCGGAGTTCCATGCATCAGAGCCCGAATCATTATTGACTCGAATTTCCCCATAAATGACCTCAATTAAACAATTTAAAGATGAGAAATTCCAAATCGACTGTGTACCGAAGTTCATAGACTGGAATCGGCTCGATATAGACTCCGGTTTCTTCCTTCGCAACGTTCGACGAACTGTCTGGGGCTCCAATTCGGATTTGATTGATGAATTATATTCCAGAATTTGGTTCACAGCGGCGCCGAGGAATATTTTGCTAAATTAGATATGTGATACTTAAGAGCATCCGAGCTCGCTGGCAAGATATGGAAATTTTGTATAATAAAGCTGTAGTTTGGAGAGTAGTTTGTCGCACTTGATAAACTCGTTATTCATATATTTTATAATGCACCATACTGCGACAGTTAAATACAAGATCCTCTACAAAAGGATGTTATTTTTACAAATATAATCGTATCTTGTGTCAAACCTAAGGGCAAGAAGTGGCGAGTGTGTTCAAAAAAAAAAAAAAAAAGACTTTAAAGTTGTTTAAATAGTTTGCCGACAGTCTTAATTAATTCATAGTAAATGTCAAAAAAAAAAAAGAAAGAAAAGAAAAAAAGATTTAAATTGCTTAGACAATGTTCCGTAATATAATCGAACTTGCTGGAAATAAATTACTTTTCCATTAGTAGATTTGGAGAATTTAAGTTTATTGACCCGCTTCCACAAATTTCGAAGCAACTCATTACTTAAAATTTGTACTACAAAAACAGAAGCTTCCAAAAAATTGTGCAATACGTTACATCTTACGTCAGAATATGTTTTTTTTTTTGAGCAAGTTTTATATAATTAGTCAAACTAAAATTACTTAATTTCGCCAAATTATTATGTGGTAAGACAATAAAAATTAAGGTTGACCGATTAAGTCTTCTTATGAGCAATGCAATGGCGATATCTGTGTTTAACTTCAATTTGCAAATGTAAAAACATTTTCTCCCACATTGCATTAATACAGAAATTTAGAACATAAACTTCTTAACTGATAAATACGTAAGGGCGTTAACGATCGGCAATTTGCAACTGAATGGAGATAGAGAACCTTCCTGCTAAAGATATTCACAATGGTTAGGCAGACGCATTTAATACGAGGGTGTTTCAGATGTCAAGCTATGATACTGATGAAAAATTAAAAAAATGTATAGTTTCTAAAAACCCGCCCTTCTTTTTTCCTTTAGCTAAAAATTAATTCTTTTACAATAACACGTTTTAGAACCTGTCAAAGATATGTACTAGCATGTAGCCTTATAACTGTCAACAAAGACTACTATACGGATACAAACCCAATTACATAGTTAAGTTTGAATATATACATGAAATCTTTTAAAATAAAAATTTGTTGACTACCTCATGTACAAAATATCGAAATAAATCTCAAAAGAGGCTGTTTTAAAAGCAAAAAATCACTGCCAACTCTGATTCAGATATTTGTATAGTTGTTTTTCATTTATGAAATCCTTTAAAATAGCAACTTGTAGAACCCGTCAGAACAATAGATACTATATAACAGTGCACATTGATATGAATTTCAAATAAGACTAGTCTATAGTAAACAAAAAACCACCACCAACAACACAGACAAATTTGTAGAGTTGGAATTGCACACATAAAATATTGTTGACTGAAAACTTAGTAGAATCTCTCAGAAATATATGTATCAGAGAGCGTCGAAGTACATTTCAGAAGGGATTGGTTTACAGCAAGCAGAAAAGCCCCACCAAATCTACATTTAAATTTGTGCATTCGGCATTGCATAAATAACTAGTAAAACAATCTGTGGAATCTCTCAGAAGCATATGTACAAGTTTGCATCGAAATAAGCTCAAAAGAAGATAGTCTTCGACAAGCCATAAATTCCTTCCAACTATACAAATACATTTGAGATTTGAAGTGAAAGCAAGTTCCTCCTATTTGAGAACCTCTTCTGCTGATGAACATGAACATGATGAAATCATTTTAAACAGAACAAGGATATTGGTGCACACAATCTAGAGTTTTGCTGAAAATTTTATTTACATAAGTAAGTTCATCAAAATTATTATAACAAAGTTTTATAATCATTTACATCCTCGCACATCACCATTTCACTTGAGATTACTCCAGAACAATACTGCTTTTCATACAGTCTCTCTTGTACATTTCATTCTACTGTTACGTGCAACACTTAGTAATAATCTGAGCACTCCGGAATCCTTGAAACTAGGTGTGGTACATCACGAAAGTAGGAACAGCCAAAGCTAACGTCGCAACGCCCCAAAGACAATTAATCAAATTTTTTACTTTCCTCAGCTTTTTTTAAGATTCATTGCCATGAAAAGAAGTCCGGCGATAGCATCGTATGGGTTGTGCAACAATGTTGAATTAGGATAAATTGTGGGTGTGTTATACGTTGGTGAATTGATTGTAAATGTGGCCGAATAGTCCTCTACAGAGCCATTTAAATTTACAGAAACATTTGCCTTGTTCTTCATGTTATACAAGAAAGATTTTTTTTTGGTTGGTGTTTTGGACATTCAATTTCTTTTCTTAGCATGATGTTTATTTGTTTATGTGTACATCAATCAATCAATGTAACACATATCTACACATTTGTGACACGTGTAGCTTTTATTTCTTTTTACATTAAAATCCCATCGAGAGCTTCTTTGACATTGATGGAGTCCCTCTTCAAAAGTTATTTATGAACAGGCTGAAAATTGTTAAACATATTGCACTTTTACGAGAATCATATCTTAAGAGGCTTCTTTAAGTTGTTTGAATAATTAGGATTGAATTTTCTCAAAAAATAAATAAATAAATAAATAAATAAAGGACGTTCACAAAAATTTCACGTCCAACGTACTGCTTTTTTATTTGAGTAAAAAAAAAGTAAATAAATAAATAAATATTGAAAAATAAATAAATAACCAAAAATTCGTTAGCCTTCGTGTCTCTCATATTATGTTTAAACTATATTGGATTTAGCTATTCATGGTACAGTGCCGCAATGGATTATTTTAACTAAGAGAGGGAATGAATCGCTATAACAAGTCTTGAGATCCAAATTACGTTATGATTAGAACTCAATTTATTCTTAGATTTGATATTGACATGTAACTTAAACAATTTTTAAACCTTCTGCTATTGACAGTTTATACATGATATCATTTGATATTGTATACCAGTGGTTCTCAACGGGGGCGATACCGCCCCCCGGTGGGCGGTGGGAGGATGCTGAGGGGCGGTGAACATGTTTTGGGCAGCAGGGGGGCGGTGGACTAATTTTGGGCGGTATGGGGGCGGTGGGCATGTTTTGAAATTCGCTTGAGAAGACATATTTTAGGCGAGAGCGGTAGGAAACCTTTTTCTCATAGATCGCTAAGGATAGCTTTAAAATTTATCTTCTGGGGAAATCTTCCGGAACCCGATCCTTCTCCTAACGTCAGCAAAGATAGCACAAAATTCGGCAGTAGAACTTAAATTTCAAAAAAGGTATTTGGAGGTGGATCCCCACTTTCATAACGTAACTATCTGAATTAGCCTAAAATTAAGTTTTATTGATGTTTATTTAAAAATTGTTCGAGGAAGAGCTCTAAATTCCTCACCCCCCCCCTGCTCATCTAACTTAGATAGCCAAAAAAAAAAGCTCACAATTACTTTTTGAAAACTTCAATTTTAAAGAAATTTCCAGAGTAAAAATCCAGAACCACCCACCTCTTTCTCTAACAAAACCTTACATAACTTAAAATTTTGTTTATAGACATTTCTGTCGAAGAGCTATGGAAACCTTCATTCTAAAAGACAGCCTAATGATTTTTTAAAAGATAATTATGGGAGAGAATCTCGAACTAGCCCCTTACTGTTTCCCCAATCATGAGCGTAGAACTTCTTGTTTAGGTACCGAAAAACTTATCTTCATGACCTACTCTTTGTGTTGTTAAAGCGTCTCCCTAACAACACCAAAGGTAGTAAGTTAACAGTTGCGTTTTTAAGAGTACAATGTGAAAAAACTCGAAAACTCCCGAAATTTTACCACCAACAAAAATAATATAAATTCGGGGTTTCAATTTTACCGAACACCAGAAGAAGCTCTGACCCCCCAACATCACTAAAATCAGCCTTAAAATGTCTTTCAATTTTGAAAAAAAATCATGAGGGATCTTTTTCTCCTTCTTATCGAAACTTGCCTAAAATTACGTCAGTTTTAAATGTTTCACCGGTGTGCCTGAATCTAACTCTATCTAATCGTACCGCAAAACCTAAGATTAACCCACTGACGGTTCTGGACGTCTTATCACATCTATTTAACATGTAATTCTGGAACTACCGGATCGCCGGGGGTTAAAAGAACTACGTTTTTAAGACTCCGTTTTCAAAAAGCCATAAAATACTCAAAAAAATTTCTCTGAATTGAGCTTTTATTGCAATTTGTAAATTTGACTTATTTCATTTTTTCCCCCTCCACTAAAAACTTGATATATAATTTTTAAGGATGACATGTACGGGAGGAAGTTTCAAATCTTTGTCCTGCCTGGGAAAAAATCGAAAGTCCGGCTTTGTTGTTGACCATCCGCAGTAAAATATGAGTACATGTAATAAATGAGGTATGTAATAAAAATGAGGGATGCATATTGCATAGTTGCAACTTCATAAGAGTAACACAGTTTGGGATTGGACTGCTTCGGGAACTATTTGAACGCACAGTATATTTTTCAAAATACATTGGTTTTCAAAAAAAAAAAAAAAATGTTGAAAACAGCGTATTTTCTTTTCAAACCTTTTTGTTCAAATTTGCTTTTAAAATGGCATCATTCATTGGAACAGTTGTAGGCTTTTGGTTGATTCTTTGACAAGGAAGAGGTCTTTTTAGAGGAAAAAAACTGCCCGCTTGAAAAAAAAAAAAACATCTTATACTTTTTTATAAGTTTTTTCAACCATCTGTTTGGGCAAAAGTACAGAGTTAAAACGGTCAAGAAACCTCCTTTTGCCCCCCCCCCCTCTTCCGAATCACAACCGTCCGGAAAGGGGGCGTTGAAAACATTTTCAGTCCTAAAGGGGGCGGTAGCTGTAAAAAGGTTGAGAATCACTGTTGTATACGAAAGGACCATTCTGGACAGTACTGTTAATAAATGCATGACTATTAATGGAATATTCTGAAATATTTTTGTATTATGTCAGTATTTGCTAAGCTTAGGACCTTGCACTTTGTGTGCAAGTTAGTAACTCTAAAACATTCGAATGTAACTTTGAATCAATGTCGAGAATTAAGACCATTGCCACTACACGGAAATTTTCATATAAGGTAAGCGGTCAAATTGTGCATAGCTTTGTTTTTGAATAGGTTTTGACAAAATATATAGAAACATGTTATTTAAAACATTGTTGATTACGCAAATTTTACGTTACTATCCATACAATTAAGTTATTTCGTTACTATGTATGACAACAATTACTTATCCAAAATGTAAAATATATTGGTCGAGATATTTTTTGCCAACACATTTGCAAGCAATTGCAATGAAAAGATTAGATGCCTGTAGTAGTGAGGTACGTATACAAAGAATCACTATTTACGAATCAAAAATAGGTTGTGAGTATTAAAGTGTTTTTATTTTAGACTTCCATTACAAAGAGATTTTCTTACAATTCCCATGGAGGTCCATTGTCTTGCCCATTCCAGTTTTGGTACGTTATTTTATGCAGTCGGCTCAAAATATTTTAGGGAATATTCAGTTCTATTATTAGTTGTTGCTTTCTGTTTCTAGAAAAATGTACGTTAGAGTTGTTCGTGATCTAAATAGTATGTTTTGTTTTCTTTATTCGTGTTTTGTGTTGTGATGAAGTGCATTTTTACTTTACTTTTGAAGTTCGTATAAAACTTTAGCATGGTTAACCATTTTAACTACGCACAAAACCTACCTATTTGCAATGCACAAGCGAGTGAATTATCTCATCTGAATTGTTATTGTTGAAATAGTTTTTCTCAATTTCAAACAAGAGCATCACATCCATTTTTGAGCTAAAAGATAATGTCTGAAAACGGTTTGAAATCGAAAAACTATATTGTTCTTTTAAGAATTTATGCAAAAAATCGTTTATCTCAAGTCATTATTTATTCTCGTTAAGACTGTGATTTAAACATATAGCTTACAATTCGATGAAAGAGTTCTTCACAATTTAAAACTCATTACTCGGTTAAGTGATTTTATTTTGAGCTTAATTTCCCAATTTTCTGAAATGATTCGGTTATTTCGTTCAGTTTCTTCACACGGAGAGATTTATAGTTAGCTCAAGCTTTAGCAAAATTAGCTTCCGTTTTATAAAATTTCTATTTGATGAGGAATTGGTATTTTGCACTACACACATACAAAAATATTAACTTAAATATGAACTTTCCGCCGAATAAATAAATTAAGTCACAAAAATCCTTTAAAATATGCATTAATAGTTTATAGTTAGTCAAATAAATAAAAAATATCCATTAGCCCCTTGCCTGTCATGCCCGCTGCTTCAATTAGGGAATACTTAATCTGAATTTGGGTCAGAGAAAAGTCGGTGTCATAATGCCTTAAAGCCTGAACTCGGTTTTTCCAATGCATAATATGCAGTTAACTATTTTCTTAAGGGATCGTATATTCTTTTCGCTTTTATTTTTCGATAGAAGCGTTCGTGAATTTCATACCATTTGTCAGATTTGTCTTATTTTGCAGTTTTTCCAAAATTTATTCAAACTAAATGATTGCTAATGTCTAAAACAGACGATGCTATAGCTTCTTCATGTGCCAGCCATCTTGTCTAGAGGTTAGAGAAGTCTGACTGCGGATGGGGAGATTCCGTGTTCGAATCAACGCCTCCTAAATACTTAATGCCTATTACATTTGCTTCGCTACCGTCGATATTGGTTCCAATTTAAACGTCACCTTGCGGCTTCAACAATGCAAAATTTTATTTTTTCATTTGTTGGTTTTTAAATTTAAATTTAGAAATAAACCAATCATTAATTTCTCTTTCTCGGGTAGATGATGGTAGTGCTTTGTGAACCAAGCCCGAAATTTTGCAGCTATTGGCGATGGATCCAAACAATGTTCGATTTAAATGTTTTGATCGGTTGATTTTTAAATTTAAATTTAGAAATGAACCAATCATTAATTTCTCTTTCTTGGGTCGATGGTAGTACTTTGCGAACCAAGCACGAAATTTTGCAGCTATTGGCGATGGATCCAAACAATGTTCGAATTAAATGTTTTTGTTGGTTGACTTTTAAATTTAAATTTAGAAATGAACCAATCATTAATTTATTTCTCTTGAAGAACTGTGGTAGATGGCAGTGCTTCGTGAACCGAGCACGAAATTTTGTTCTGTGCTAAAAACCAGAAAGTAGTAGGTATTTAGTATTTAGGAGGCGTTGGTTCGAACCCTGGCTCGGACATGAATGTACTTTCTGTTTCTCTTGTTCTTGTCCTTTCATTGTGTGAATGTGCTGTGCTGGGAATGGTTGCCTTATATTTTTAAGTCTTCATAAGTTATTCAAACCGTTGACCCTTTATTGCAACCAAATAAATGGAGGATCAATGTAAAGGATTAATTAGTTTAATTAGTAAAATAGATTTAGAAATCAAAAATTTCTTTCATGATTTGTACCATGTTCCGAATAATTACCTAGTTCTCTAGTCACGAAAAGAGCAAAATATGTTTGATTAAGAGTGTACAAATAAAACATATATTATATATAGGAGTTTTTTTGACATTTGACACTGAGTTCCCCCGTATATAAGAGTTTTAAACTACTTTACAATGCATATATATTTTAGATTAACAAGCTTATTCTCCTTAAGGTCCTTTGTTAGCAAAGTAACAGTAGCAGCATAATCTCATCGGCCGATGATCTGCCATTCATCGAAATTCGATTAAATTCTCATCGGTCGATGATCGGATTCTTTAAGTTCTCATCGGGAATTGCTCCAATACGTCTCATCGGCCAAACAGAATCCGAGCAGCAAAATCAGATGAGTTTTGCTCTAAATGCGATGAGATTTGGAGCAATTTACGAGCTTGCAGTCCCGTGCCGATGAATTTAGGATCAATTTTGTTGAAAGTTGATTGGAAGGATATCGCTTTCCGATGAAAAGTAGCTCATCGGAAACCGTGCTCGGATACTGATCGGAACGACGTCATCGTGCGTTACGAGATCAGTTTACGAGGAGTTCGATGATCGGCCGAGCAAAATCCGATGAGTTGATGTTACTTGGGAAGCGTTTTTCATCACGGGAATATTTAAATAAAATGAATAAAAAAAATTACGTGCAAAAAGGCAAAATTCTTCATGCTTTTCAAAAACAAATATAATGGTTTTTATGTGATTGTTTTATTCCACTTCCTTTCTTGTGTTGTCAACACAGCAAACCCTTAACTTCTCCATAACTTCATCGAAATGCTCAACAATTAGTTGTACTAAATGAAAAATTGAGAAATAAGTACATAGCATTTCCAGAGCAAGCCATAGAATTGCCTCTAATTTAACATTTTGGGGTAATAAAAGAGGCGATGTCTGTGATAATCTAAATGTCATCTGTACTTTCGATAAATCATAAGATTATAGGAGTACCGTGATTGCATATGTTCGTAACTATATAGAACGAGCGGCGAATGATGATTAATGGCAGTTACTGTTAAACTCCTTTATGCTATTTCTGTATCTGACTGTGCCTAAGGCAAACCTATCAATATAGACAGAGCCTTAATATATAAGAATCGAGGAATTGGGATAGTTTTCTTTCCTTTGTTTCGATACATATTACATTAATATTGCTTTCTTCCCTCGAGGCATTAGGGGAAAAAATGGAAAATAGCGAGTGTGATATGTTTTTGCGTTTCAGATATAGAGACAACTATTTTGGTAGAAATATGTATTTTTTAGATCATATAAATGCTAATTACATAGAACAACGGTGACAATAGCGGCACATCTGAAAAAAAAAAGACATTTTTTTTACGGATTACTACTGTTTACCTATTAATTGAAGGGCTTGGGAGGGGGGGGGGGATTAAGTGACAAAACAGAAATTGCGAGTAATTAAAGTTCAAAGTTTTATTGTTGCAGTTGTGGCAGCTTTTTTTGTTTTCTGGTTTTGTCATTAGTTTGCGTATGAAATTGGTCTATTGACATCTAACTGTTTGATGTACTAAGTTTCATTTTCTTACATGTATCCATTGCTTACCATTGTACAGAGTATTCATTTTTTGAAATGTAACTAGAACCCTCCATTTATGTGAGATTTTTCCAGTAATAAATGATCGTTTTGTAATTCATCATCATTACCCTAAAATTTACCACAAAATTCAATAAGAAGGTCGGAACATGAGAATGATCATGATCTATTTTTCTTTGAAAGAAAAGCCATATTTACAAAAAAAAAAAAAAAAAAAAAAGTTATCGTTTGAAGCCCCAAAGCAGAATACTTAGTGATGTTCTGCGACGCAAAATTTTTTACCCAAAATTGTTCTGCAAGATAGATTTATACATTATATATTTACCGTCATAATGTTACCAAAAAGTGTTTTCTCATTTTTACATATAATATATACATCATGAAATCAATTGTAACAGAGTGGACATCCAACAGTTCAAATTAACTACTATAAGAAAAGAATGAGGCTCACCCTGTTTGTTGACAACATAATTCAAAGTAGCAAGCTAATCACGGCAGTTATACTATCGATATTTTTTAAAAAATATATCAGATTGAATGCAATTGTTTATTTTATTTCCAAAAGGCTTGTAACAGAGTGGACAATTCGAAACATAGAAAAACATAGAATAGTGTTTTTGGGGGAATTTTTTTTTCATTTGCTTAATAAACTGCAGAAATGGTGTCAGAAGCATCTTTTGTGCACTGCAATGTCATTTATTTTGTTGTTACATTTCAGTTTAATTTTAAATCACATTGAAAATTCTAGCAATTTGAAGCTGGAATACGTCATTTCCTCCTTCTTCTGACAAAGATAATTTTTGTTGTGTCCTTTCTAAATGGATTATACCTAATCAATTGATACTTGATGGCACAAAATTAAATGGAGAACCAATAAAAATACACTTGATGGGTGGGAGTTTTTAATATTGATTTAAAAAAATTCTAAAGTCTCGGACATGATTTGTACCATTTTCGTTGGAATAACCCATATATGCTTGCGTACTTACATGCTGTCTTTGTGTGTGTGTGTGTGTGTTTTTTTTTTTTTTTTTTTTTTTTTTTTTTTTTTTTTTTTTTTTTTTTAAGAACTGGAATAGAGAGAGTCGCGAAATTATTTGCACTGTTGTCAGCCTTCGACGAATGTTTCAAGTCATCAAAGATCATCAGAAAAGAAGTTGTAATACCTCTTTCTTTGGGCCACACCAGATTTACTCATAGACATCTGTTTTGCCCTTATTTAACACACGTAATGTCAATCAGACAGTATTGCATATACAATGGAGATTGCCTCGCTATTGTCCAAATTTCAATCATATTCGTTTCAGATTCTTTAGTCATTTTCATCCTTCTTTGAAAGACTTGTTAGGGAAATTGTTCCTTCTTCAGCACTTTGGATTTCTGTTTTTTACTATTCAAAATTTGAAACTTCATTCATGTGTTGATTTCAGCAAAAATTTTCTTAATTCTACAGGTTCTTTCTTCAAACATTTTCATTTTGACACCTTTACTTTTAAACAATTGTTTGGCTCAGTATAGCCTATTGAGGCCTTTATGCCAAAAATCCAACCAAATCAACTTATTTTTTTAATACCATGGTAAAGACAATAATTATTTTTTAAATTTGTTTCATTTTTCTATGAAGAGTTTGAATTAGAAAGATTTCATAAGTTTGCAAGTACTTCTTGCTTTATTTTCATTAATTCACATTTTAAATGCTTTAGTTTGACAAATATATTTATAATTATGTTATTAATGCTTACTATATACTACACTAGGTGGCCAAAAGTATCCGGACACTTTCAAAAATTCACATTCTTACATATAGCTCGAGAAATAAGTGATCAATTGTTCTTTAACTTTAGTCATACAAAATATAGGCTTCACCGAACATTTCCAAGTTGAAATTAAATTACCCTTGCATTTGGGGGACGACAAGAAGGGGGTTGAAAGAAAAACCGCTTTTTGACTATAACTCTTCGAAAATAGCTCGGAATAAGCTATCAATTTCAGTAATTAATTAGCATACTATGTATAATTACTGTACAAATTTTTATGAACGTACCACTCTTACTTCTGAAGATATGAAACATTTTTGAAAAAACGGCAATTTTATTTGAAGGGTTTTTGCTCATAACACGCAGAGTTTTTGATCAAACCTTATCACAACTTCAGGAAAGATGACAAAATACAAGAGAAAGAACATACTAAAGCGGTAAATAAAAATATTAAAAATTCGATGAGATATGAACGTTAAAAGAAAATAATTTTTCACGGCGCATGCGCGAACGACAGAAATTTATAACTACAAAAATATTGTAGCCTGATTTATACTGCATCTTATAAAAAAAGTTCCAGTTGAATATCATGAAAAATGAAAAAGATATCAGCGATCTAGTGAGCTGTATTTCATTCAGTCGGAAACAATACATAAATAGTGAGGGGTTGTCCACAAATAGTGTGGTGACAATCGATCATTTTTTTTCAATGTTAAATTGTATACAGTTTGAAAATTTATATTCGGCATAGAAGTCACATTTCGTCTGTTCGGCCAAAAAGACCTTATACGTACGTTTCCAAAAGTATCCGAACACCCTCTGAAACGTTGGTTTTGAAAGACGACGCAATAACCTTTAATTTAAAAATAGCTCTTTGTGGACAGACCCTCACTATTTATGTATTGCCTGAGAATGAATGAAATACAGCTCACTAGATCGCTGATATCTTTTTCATTTTTCATGATATTCAACTGAAACTTTTTTTATAAGATGCAGTATAAATCAGGCTACAATATTTTTGTAGTTATAAATTTCTGTCGTTCGCGCATGCGCCGTGAAAAATTATTTCCTTTTAACGTTCATATCTCATCGAATTTTTAATATTTTTATTTACCGCTTTAGTATGTTCTTTTTCTTGTATTTTGTCATCTTTCCTGAAGTTGTGATAAGGTTTGATCAAAAACTCTGCGTGTTATGAGCAAAAACCCTTCAAATAAAATTGCCGTTTTTTCAAAAATGTTTCATATCTTCAGAAGTAAGAGTGGTACGTTCATAAAAATTTGTACAGTAATTATACATAGTATGCTAATTAATTACTGAAATTGATAGCTTATTCCGAGCTATTTTCGAAGAGTTATGGTCAAAAAGCGGTTTTTCTTTCAACCCCCTTCTTGTCGTCCCCCAAATGCAAGGGTAATTTAATTTCAACTTGGAAATGTTCGGTGAAGCCTATATTTTGTATGACTAAAGTTAAAGAACAATTGATCACTTATTTCTCGAGCTATATGTAAAAATGTGAATTTTTGAAAGTGTCCGGATACTTTTGGCCACCTAGTGTATATACTTCATCATCGGTTCAGAAATTTAGTTAAAAAAACTCAAGTTCAAAAATTTCAAGCTCGGCTTTGGGACGTTAACTAATTTCCAGATCGCAGACAAATGTTAAAAAACATTTTTCCAATGGGAGGGGGGGGGGGGGCTTGGATTGCACCTATTTTCCTATATAGTTTGTCCTGCAAGTTTCGTCACTGAAGTTCTGTGGATAAAATGTGTAGGCCTCCGCAGAACTTCAAACGAATCCCGCGCCCCGCGACTCTTTAACGCGGAAGAATAATTGTTTTAAACATAATTTGAAAAACTATTTGTACTACACGCTTCGTCACTGAAGTTCTGCGGCCAAAATGTGAAAGCCCGAAGAATTTCAAGCGAATCTTGCGTCCCCGCGATTCCCTCATGAGGAAATATGGTTTTAAACATAACTGAATATCTAATAGAAAAACAAAGTGTCGTCACTGAAGTTCTGCGGATAAAATGTGAAGACCTGCAAAACTTCAATTGAAAATTTACGCCCCTGCGACTCTCTTGCGAAAAAATTGTTTCAAACATAATTTGAAGAACTAACTTGTGTACCTACCGCAAGCTTTGTCACTTAAGGTCTGCGGCCAAAATGTGAAGGCTCGCAGAATTTCAGACTAAGTTTGCGTTCCCACGATTTTCATGCAGAAAAAAATAATCGTTGGAAACATTAGTTGAATAACGAATGTGTACTGCAAGTTTTGTAGCTAAAGTTCTGTTGCCCAAATAAGAAGGACTGCAGAACTTCAAACGAAGCCTGCGCAAGTGTCATCACTGAAGTTCTGCGGAAAAACAGGAACGTCCTCAGAAGCTCAAGTCAAGTCGTCCGCACGTCTGCTGTGGTCTATATGGCACTGCCATATAATAAGTCGATAGCACGATAAGTCGATAAGCAGGCCATAATGTCGGTAGCCTGTTATTACGGCGCCGACATTATTGCCTGCTGCTCTGCGAGACATGGGCTACGAACGAAACGGTTTTTTTTTTTTTTGTGCGCTTTCGAACTATGACGTTATTTTTTTTTTTTTTTGGTTGCTTAATTTTAAATACAATTGTTCTGCAGCCCCGATGTCTGTTCTGCGACGTACGTCCCCGATTTAGCAGTATTCTGCTTTCGGGGTTTGAAGTATCTAAATCACGGAATAACAAGAACAAAGCGTCTATTAAAATCACGTGAATAATTAGGAAAAGGGTGTCTATAGAAGACTCAGAAACGGAAACTGTCGGCAAGATAAAACGCAAGGTCTAACATGCAGTTTATCTTCTCGATCAAACAGATGCAAATTGGATTCTCACATTTCTTCTGATCTTAGAGATAGGAAGTCGTTACAAAGTAACAATTTAATGAATCTTCATTTTTCAAACGGATTTACGTGTGCGGATTGCCTTTAAACACCACCTGCAGTTTAGCAAATGATTTTACAGCAAGGACAATGTTTCAGTATTTTCGGGGGTTTTTTTGGAACAAAAGTGTGAAATTCAATTTAAACGTTTTGTTGAGGAGACTGTAGAGAATTTTCACTCATTAGAAATCAGATGCAGAAAACGATGTGCATGTCAAAATGGAAGGGGCAAGTGGATAAAGGTGATACGTGACAATTTTTGAAAAACATACTTTTTACAATGAATGAAAGTGCTAAGGTTAACTTTTTTTTAAAAAACTTTTTCTAGAAATTAAAAAAAATGTCACATATCACCTTTATTCACTTGCTCCTTCAATTGTATTTGCGAGTTAACACACTTGAACACATGTTAATTTGAACTTGTGTGAAGGGCGGATCCAGAAATGCTCCAAGGGAGAGGTGATTATTTTTTTTTTTATTTTTTTTTTTTTTTTTTTTTCTAACATTGCCCCCCCTTTTTTTTTTTGTCACATATAATCGCATGTGACTAACACATGTTATTACGAATGGTTTCCGGTCTTTGATATTTCATAAAAAGAAAAAAAAAATCCTAGTTCAGAGCCGCCGAATCCCCAACCACTTCGTACCAAGTATCATCGATTGATTACATCTTAAAATTGCCTTTTTTAGAACTTTAAAGTGTCAAAAAACGGCTGGAGAAGTAGGATCCACCCAAGGGGAGAGGGCGATCGCCGCCACCGGCCAAACCTGACAATACCCTTGTTTATCCGTCCCCTGACTTGTGTAAATCGGGGGAAATTCGAGATGACTCAACATCACCGAATGGTAAAATATGTAAATCTTTAAAAAAAAGCCACTTGCCCCTTCAATTATTTTCACTGTTCGACTTTAACAATCATTTAAAGTTGGAGAGACAAACACAAAAATAAAGTTTTTTTTTTCTCCAATGTGTTGAACGAAATAGATCGCAAATATGGTATGATTACAAGCTATGCAAACTTTAGGTAAGTCCTAACCAATCCGAAAAATCCGGTAATTAGTGTTTTCTCTTTTATTTCACCACATAACACTGATACATACAGCATGCATTATAATTATTGCTATTATATTTATGTAACCCAACCTGTATGTACAAATTAAACGACATAAGTAAGTTCACTTGTTTGTTCTTTGGTTTGCAATATTTAGATAACATAAGGCCCTTAGTCTTGAAATTTGACAACAAATTAATTTTGATCCTTTTTTGTACCTAAACACTTAAATCTCAAATTTGTTCTAGTGTTATTGCAACTTTAAGAGCATATTTCCCATATAATTCAATAAGGGGTGGATATATTATTACAGATCATGTCATTATCCATCATCGAAAAATCTAATTTTTTCTGCACAAGATGATATTCAGTTAAAGTTTTTCAAGTAATTAAAAATGGGTTTTAGATACAATTCCTGTGTGTGCAGATAATGTACTTTAAAAAGTTGATATTTACGCAACTGGAGAAGATTAAGGTAATGATAGTAGCAATTTCTCATTGCAAAGTTTTAATGGGTAGGCAGATCAAAAACATAAAGCATACAATCAACATCAAAAGGGTAGAATTTCTTTTAATAATAAGGAAAATAAAATCCTACGTATAATTAATTTTCAACAGGTCCTTAATGTTCGTATTTTTCAAACAGAAGACTTTCGTCAAAGATAATGCTTTGTGTAACCTTTAAAAAAAATCCTACTCTCTAGAATCCTACAATCTGCTTACTGATACATGGCATTAATATTTATCACTCATATTAGAAGTTAATCCTTTGAAAAAAAATCGTTTCACAAAGACTTGGTCTTCTTTTTTTTAAATATATGAAATTAATCTAATTAATTTAGCAAAAGTTTTTTTTTGCTTTATTTTCATAATCTTTTAAATAAGAAGTAAGACAGATTTCAACGGGGAACATTCATAGAAAAATGAGTAATATGCTTCCATTTTAGCGGATTTATCCAAAATCATCACTTGAAAATTAAAAGTATTTTATAAATCTGTTTTATTAGGAACCAGATACGTATTCAAATTTAATATCACTAAAAAGCTTTTTTTAATGATGGGGGTATGTGGTCTTAATATTTTAGCTGTTTATT
The DNA here is from genome assembly GCA_038373865.1 of Uloborus plumipes. NCBI lineage: Eukaryota > Metazoa > Arthropoda > Arachnida > Araneae > Uloboridae > Uloborus > Uloborus plumipes. The sequence goes on along the minus strand of JAXGGA010003989.1, from coordinate 41,389 downwards.
GGTAGTTGAATTTTTGTTTTTAAGGCATTTCTAAAATGATACATTTCCAGAGAATCTTAAAGTTTTAAGAACTTTATAATATCTATTTTTAACAATCGGCTTGTGAATTAATTGCCATTTTTCCGCTTTTTGCTTTAGAAAATATAAATTTTGCTGTAAGCTTCATGCTTAATATTGGTTTTGTAAATTTGTGCCCTAAAGAGTCAAGAGAAATGTGAAACTTCTAAATATTGCCTGAGACTGCTGATGGTAGTGAGGTGCTCAGTTCGACGGGGCATTCAGCAGAGTCTCGTACGTTTCAGGTCAACTTAGATGACCTTTTCGTTTCGGTCACGCGTCGAATTTAGTATGAGATTTTAGAATCAGAAGCTATTTTGTCCACATGATTGATCGAAAACGACTGTGAAAGAAGACATCAATCACTCTGATTGACTCAACAATATTCACTTCATCTCAAGAAATATTTACTCATCCCTATCAAATAAAATTAAAAAACCTTTTACCTGAAGACTTTGGTGGAGTACATACAATGCAACAAATGAACGCTATAATTTGTACATAAAAGACTTTAACCACAAAGTAAAGTAAAATAAATTTATTAGAAATATTTCATTGAAAATTATAAGCTAGAAGCAACGGTTCTAATTTCTACTGAAGTGAAAAAAAAATGGATTAAAAAACTTTTATCTACATATCTGCAAAATATTCTAAATAGTTAATGTAATTTAAAAATATGACTATAAAAAGGTTTTTGATCCTTCTCAAATTGGTTGCCAATCTACGTCATTACTTCCGCCTGAGAAATTAGCATTGATTTGTCAATAAATGAATAAATAAATGAATAAAAAGCCTGAAAAGCACTTTTGAAACACGAGATTGCAATAAAAAAGGGAGGTGCACAACTACAACTCAAAAAGACTCTACACCTAGATCCGGAATGAGCCTTTTATAGTCCGTGGAGTTAGTGCAAACACATTTCATTTCCGGATACCAGTCTGAAATTTTATGTGGGGCTTAAATTCACATAGGAGGTCAAAAAAACGCCGGGAGACACTTGATCGGAGGTCAAGGTCATTCCGTGATGACGTCATCAAAATGGCCGCTTTTACAGGTAAATACGTTCGTTTAACTGCTTAAAACTCCATCATAGATTGAAATATTGCAAAACTCAAACATATCATCTGAAAGCTCTTTAAAAGAGCTATTACGAAACATTTAATTTTTCTTTCTGAGGTCAAGTTCTCACCTGTAATGACGTCATCAAGATGGCCGCTTTTACAGGTAAATACGTTTGTTTAACTCCCCCTAAAACTCCATCATAGATTCAAATATTGCAAAACTCAAATATATCATCTGAAAGCTCTTTAAAAGAGCTATTTAAAAAAAATTAATTTTTCTTTCAAAGGTCAAAGGCCCACCTGTGATGACGTCATCAAAATGGCCGCTTTTACAGGTAACTACGTTTGTTTAACTCCCCTTAAAACTTCATCATAGATTCAAATATTGCAAAACTCAAACATATCAACTGAAAGCCCTTTAAAAGAGCTATTTAGAAAAAAATAATTTTTCTTTCTGAGGTCAAGGGCCCACCTGTAATGACGTCATAAAAATGGCCGCTTTTACAGGTAAATACGTTTGTTTAACTTCCCCTAAGACTCCATCATATATTTAAATATTTCAAAACTCAACTATATCATCTGAAAGCGCTTTAAAAGATCTATTTATAAAGATATAATTTTTCTTTCTGAGGTCAAGGGTTCACCTGTGATGACGTCATCAAAATGGTCGCTTTTGCAGGTAAATACGTTCGTTTAACTGCTTAAAACTCCATCATAGATTCAAATATTTCAAAACTCAAATACATCATCTGAAAACTCTTTAAAAGAGCTATTTAGAAAGATTTATTTTTTCTCTCTAAGGTCAAGGGCCCACCTGTGATGACGTCATCAAAATGGCCGCTTTTACAGGTAAATACGTTTGTTTAACTCCCCCTAAAACTCCATCATTGATTCAAATATTGCAAAACTCAAACATATCATCTGAAAGCTCTTTAAAAGAGCTATCTAGAAAAATTTAATTTTTCTTTTTAAGGTCAAGGGCCCACCTGTAATGACGTCATCAAAATGGCCGCTTTTACAGGTAAATACGTTTGTTTAACTCCCTCTAAAACTCCATCATAGATTCAAATATTACAAAACTCAAATATATCATCTGAAAGATCTTTAAAAGAGCTATTTAGAAAGATTTATTTTTTCTTTCTAAGGTCAAGGGCCCCCTGTGATGACGTCATCAAAATGGCCGCTTTTACAGGTAAATACGTTTGTTTAACTCCCCCTAAAACTCCATCATAGATTCAAATATTGCAAAACTCAAACATATCATCAGAAAGCTCTTTAAAAGAGCTATCTAGAAAAATTTAATTTTTTTTTCTAAGGTCAAGGGCCCACCTGTAATGACGTCATCAAAATGGCCGCTTTTACAGGTAAATACGTTTGTTTAACTCCCCCTAAAACTCCATCATAGATTCAATTATTGCAAAACTCAAATATATCATCTGAAAGCTCTTTAAAAGAGCTATTTAGAATGATTTAATTTTTCTTTCTGAGGTTAAGGTCCCACCTGTAATGACGTCATCAAAATGGCCTCAAATGACGTCATCACAGGTGGGCCCTTGACCTTAGAAAGAAAAATTAAATCTTTCTAGATAGCTCTTTTAAAGAGCTTTTAGATGATGTATTTGAGTTTTGCAATATTTGAATCTATGATGGAGTTTTAGGGGGAGTTAAACAAACGTATTTACCTGTTAAAGCGGCTATTTTGATGACGTCAGTACAGGTGGGACCTTGACCTCAGAAATAAAAATTAAATATTTCTAAATAGCTCTTTTAAAGAGCTTTCAGATGATACATTTGAGTTTTGCAATATTTTAATCTATGATGGAGTTTTAAGCAGTTAAACGAACGTATTTACTTGTAAAAGCGGCCATTTTGATGACGTCATCACAGGTGAGCCCTTGACCTCAGAAAGAAAAATTAAATCTTTATAAATAGATCTTTTAAAGCGCTTTCAAATGATATAGTTGAGTTTTGAAATATTTAAATCTATGATGGAGTTTTAGGGGGAGTTAAACAAACGTATTTACCTGTAAAAGTGGCCATTTTGATGACGTCATTACAGGTGGACCCTTGACCTCAGAAAGAAAAATTAAATATTTCTAAATAGCTCTTTTAAAGAGCTTTCAGATGATACATTTGAGTTTTGCAATATTTTAATCTATGATGGAGTTTTAAGCAATTAAACGAACGTATTACCTGTAAAAGCGGCCATCTTGATGACGTCATCACGGGAGTTCATGACCCCTGATCAAGTGTCTCCCGGCGGTTTTTTGTTCTTATATATGTACCTAAGCTCTGTACCAAATTTCACACTGGTATCCGGAAGTGAAATATTTCGGCTGTTTTTGTCGCTAACTCCACAGACTATTACGGAATATCGTTGAGTTAACACAAGATAAGAACATACATGCGTACAATATACGTCACAAGAAAACTCCTAATAATTATCAGGGATAGAAAGAAAACATATTTTGGTTCTCAATACGTTTTGAAGTATACGTTCGTACGAACGGCTTAAAAATAGTAAACATCCATTTGGTGTTGTGTAAATGTAAAGCTAGGCAGAAATTTGAGTGAAATTTTTTTCGTGATGACAAATCGACCAGTACTTTTCACAAGGAATTAAAAATGTGCTGTGTGAGATATTTAAAATGGTCTTTTTGATGATTGAACCCAAATGAACACACAAGAAAATCCATCTACATAATGTCCTAAGGAAGATGCATGAATAATTTTTTCACTGATTGAAATTAGTGGGATGTGAAAATGATAATGCTTATCTTAGAAATACAGTCAAGTTACTGAAATATGAACTGAAAAATGTGTAGTTTATTTTATTTTAAGACCAATTTCTTTATCTAATAAAATTATTCAAACGAAACGGATTCATTTAAATCAAAATATATGCATTCTAGTCATAGAAATCTGAACCTGAAAAAAAGTGTTTTTTACTTTATTATATTTGTAGAAAAGTTTATTTTTTCAAATGTACTGTTTTCCAAAGAAACTGAATCTGGTTGCTGTTAAAAAAAAATATTCACATTAAGGACCTGTAGGAAATTAATTATACTTTTCATTTCATTTATTTTATTAGTTAAAATAATTCTATTTGGGTGCTAATTTAATGCTTTTGATCTGAATACATATTAAAACTTTTCAATGCGAAATCACTACTACCGTGGTTACATTACTCTTATCCAGTTAAGTAAATATAACCCTTTTCAAAGTACATGTTTTTCAGGATTTGTATTCAAATTAATTTCTAACTATCCAAACAACATAAAGTAGGTATCAACGTGTGTAAAAAAAAAAGAAATAAAAAAGTCTTGCAGTAACTTGACTTAAATCAAACGAGATACTATCTAGTTGTTGATATCTAAACTGAAAACGAGTGCAGTATATTTTATTTTTTCTCCAGTTTCTTCTCCTAATGGATTCTTTCAACGAAACAAACTGATTTAAAACGAAAGTTATACGCACTAAGCAAGCAAATTGATGTATAAATAATACCTTCTTGTCCGTAAGCTCTTTTTTAGCTTTTCTTGCGAAACTAAGATGGTTATTCTTTTGCTTACACTGATCCCATCTTCTGCGGTTAAATCTCTTTCTGTCAGGAAACAACCTGCCAGCCTGGAAGCCCCGAATTCCTCCCCTCCACCAAGAAATAAGGTTAGAGGGAAGCCCTTCGTCTTAACGACAGGCAGACAGCCAGAGACAGACATCCCCCTGCGGGGGTTACAGGGATAGATGCAAGGACAAGAATTCGCATCCTGTTTCCTCCACCACCTCGAAGACACAGGAAATCCAAGCGGAGAGATTTTCATCACAGTTTTTTTTTCTCCCTTGCCTCAGCGCAGAGTTAATGAGGAGCATTTAGAGGGAATTTTTCCCTCATATGACTTCTTTTATTGTTTTTTTTTTTCCATATTCCTACTGTCTTTTGATTTGTTTGAAGATAAAGAACGAACGAAGGGACGGAAATGAGGGAGGTTTCTCTTATTGAAAACATGTGGTAATATCCGGGAAAAGTTAAAGTGTAGCAAGGAGTAATTAAATAGCAGCGGCTAAAATTTAGCTAAAAGATACATTGTGATTTTGCTGCACGCATATACATTTTTTCTCACGCCAATGTAATATGTTTCGTTGATGAATAAAAAATGTCTTAAATATATTCAAAAATTATCACCGAAGTGTAAATATTATATGATGTTGGTATCAAAAATAATAGTTCTCATAAATTTCTTATTGAGTTTAATACAGGAAGAATTGGAAAAGGTACTTGCGATGAAGCAAAGAAGATTTATCTTTCAATAACAGAGAAATGTAGAAACTAACGTGTTTTATAGATGTGTGTAGATTTAAATATTTTCAAGACATCCTGCAGTAATATAGGTCGTTGAGAGATTTCTTTGAAGTACTCTAAATTTACAATATTGTTGATGCTCATCAAGAGATTTTTCGAGCTCAAAATATTCAGGAGAGAGAGAGAGAGAGAAAGGGAGCCTTCGGGGGGGGGGGGGGTTGTGATATTCACAAAGAAGCACTCTTTATGTACTGTTTTCTTTACCTGATAGTAAAAGAAGAAACTCGTGAAACACAAAGCAAAATCTATCCGAAAGCAATTTCAATGAGCAACTAAAGATCGCATGAGATAATTTTAATAACTTACGCGATTTCATTTCTCACAACATCCATCTGAAAGAAATGAAGAAATGGTACTGAAATCTGCTAAAAAATGTAACTCAACAGCGATAATACCAAAAAAAAAACTTGCATAATACCAAAAAACGCACTTTTACTATTATAACAGTTATAATAAATCAACAAACTCCATTAAAAGTAAATCCATTTTTTGGAAACAACCATGTTTGAGAACAACGTAAGTACCAAGTTTTATCTGAAAGTAAAATTAATTTCTCACCGGTATTAAGGATCGACCATTGTTTTTTGAAAATCTAGCAAAATAATGTTACTCAAAAGCCGTGGTAAATAAATAAATAAAAAAGTAATACAAAAATTTAGTATTTCTCACAAATACATGAAGGAATAATAGTAGGTTCAGCAGGGTTGAATTGCAATACAATTAAAGTAAACATCTTCATGAAATATTATAAAATTTATAGTACATGAATGCTAAGCGGACTGTTCTGAGAAAAACTGCAGGGCAAAATCAGTAGCAGCGAATTTGGTAGTAATTGTGAATGAAAGTATTTTTTTTTACTTATACTTTTGTTATCATAACTTACATTCTGTACCAGTGACGTAGAAACGAAAAAAAAACAAGGAAGACGCTAGTTAATACATTTCAGGGAGGGGGGATTGGTTTTAGTTGTTTTTTATGATTAAAAAATGTTAATTTATAAATAAATAAAAAATAAAGTAAATAAAAAATTACATTCTTCACCAGTAACGTAGAAACGAAAGAAAAAAAAAACAAGGAGGACTATAGCTACATTTCAGGTGGGGGGGGGGGGGTATTTCTAGTTGTTTACTATGATTAAAAAATAAATAAATTAGTTAATTAATTAATAAGTAAAAAATAAAAGCGATTAAAATTGATATTGCCAGAACTTGGGGGGGAAAGTTTATTATTTTTTTCTTTTTGCTTCAGTATGTATAACTTAGAGGTTTTTTTTATTGAATTTAAGTATGAAACGGTATTAAAATAAAAGTAATTGCTTTAGCTCAAGATTGCTCTGGAAAGTAATTGCAGATCAAACGCTATTCTTTTCGTTTTGAGAAAAAAAAAAAAAAAACGTACTGAGTTAGAGTTCTTGTAACTGTAAGTGACTTCATAAGGTAGCCAATAGGTTAAATAATAGGTTCTCGGCCAAATAATTCTTAATTTCAATTCCAATTTCCGCAATAATCCGAGAATTTCAAGTAAATCCAGAACTAGTGGCTTCACCATATAGCTTTCATTTTATCATCAGTGCATTTCATTTCTTCGTAAATAATGAACAGCGGAATAATCGCGAAAACGTTTAGACACTTCTCTTTTATTCTTCAAAAATTGCCTCATTTCCTAAAAAAAACCTTGCCGACTTCTCTTCTATCATTAGACCCTTTTTATTATAGTCATAGTATTAGTTAAAGTACTTTTCAGTATTGTTAGTGAATAGGCACTTAAATTTTAGTCAGTTTTTTCTAACTACTTTTACGAATGGTTTCGCGTTTTTATTAGATAATATTACTATCGCTGTTACTGACTATTTTTATGCAATCAAAGCATCATTAAAGGAGCGTTAATTTAATACAGATACTGTAGTGCTTAGAATCAAGAAATAAGCCTTCATAGAGTTAAAAAATATTTCTGAAAGATCCTATAGATAAATTGAGTTGGTATTTTGCTGTTTTTATTTCTATTCATTTTTAGATGAATCTCTTCTGCTTTATAAAGCTAGATTAGACTGAAAATTCCAAAGCGGGAAAAAAGGTTTACCTTTCTGAAATAAATAGGCATTTTAGTTTTATTAGAACATAAAAGCTAAAATTTTTCGGAACAGTTTTCGAACCACTAATTACACTTAAGGGAGGAGTTTCCATTTTTCAAGAATATTCTTTTTTCGGAAAGAACAATTGAAAAAATTGCTTGTATTACTTTTTTCTGCATTTTGACTAGTCTTAATTCTTTAAAAAAAAAAAAAAAAATCTTGAAAGACGGACAGTCGCTATTTTTTTTCGCTGGCTGATGTAACAAGTGCGTAAAACATTTCAAGCAAGGCTATTTCATGATTAAACCTTCATTTTGTGGTTGAATTTTTCATTGTTGCGGAGCTGGACTTCCAGAGATCCAAAAAGGCTCATGTGGCAGTCTGGCTTTGCACCAAAATTTCTCCACTCGTGACGTCATACTAGATCTCGCATTGCTTTAGAAATCGAACACTGCTTTCAAACTGAAAATATTTTCGGACCCCATGTTGTTTTTTTTTTCTTATTCTATCAATATCAGTGACTAAAAGTCTCACTTTTGACTGAAGAAAACACCACCATTGTTGACAGCAAACTTTGTGTCAGACAAAATCTCACACGCGAATTTTGTCTAATTGGTTAACCTCCCAGTATTTTAGAAAAAATTAGCAGCCTTAGGTGAAGTTTTACTCTTCTGTGCAATACTATGATATTTAAACCGTGATCAATAGAAACTTGTCATTTATAATGAATGGAAAATAATGCCAATCTATTCTAGTTTTTTACCCTAAAAGAGCATTGATGTGAAGCAGTTACATTTATTTGCAAAACGAATGATTGAAAGAATCGCAATGAGTTACGGGAACGAAGTTATACCATATAACTTATTTTTTTGACGAAAAAGAAAACAAGTAAAATGAAAATTAGCTCGTAGAGAAAAGGAAGCACGTGCAAACATTTTTTTTTCATTTCGTTACATTTTAAAAATTTTAGTATTTTCACAAAGCAAAATTTTTATAATGGCTAAATATATTTTCTATGCCCTAAAGATTTGTTTTATATATATATATATTTTTAAAAAATAATTCTTTACTTTATGGTATTTCAAAAATAAGTCTTTAGTTTTTCACATGTGCCCTTACAGGTGACTTATTAACAGGTTTGGGGCACATATGATCATATATGAGGGCACAGATAAAATATTCAGGAGAAGTATCGTATTTCAAAGTAAAACTCTTAATTGTGAAATATGTACATATTTACCAACTACACTGAAGTCTTTCCAACTTTTAACGCCTTAATTTTGCATTTAATTTTGATCATTCTTAGAATAAAAAGTATGCATTAAAGACTAACGATTTCAAAATTATAAGTCATGAACTTTAAACTTGTACATATTGTATCATTTGTATTATAAATTTACTACTTAGTTTTATTTATGCAAGGTATATATGCGACATAACTATACAACATAAGTCCACTGAAAATACATTAGGAATTTTATAATAAATGATAAAACTAAATGCTTTAGTTTATTTTTTTTTATTTCCCTACTACTGTGATATTCTGATACTTCAGCAGCATTTCAACTCGTTTTTGATATCACTAGAAGATGACGTCAAACTACTCCACTTATATAATTAATGCATGTTGCTGGACGCAATGAAGGTGCAGATATTTTCATGACAAATAGAAGATTGTGCTGAAATAAATTATGAATGCAACCTTGCCGCAAATTAAACAGGAACTCTTCATAATGATGTTGAATATTTATGCAAACGAAAAGATACAGAATAATTAATTTTAATAGTTATCATTACGGTAAATGACTCCAAAATTTATGCATTTAGTAAAACCATTAGTGCGAGATGATTAAGTTTAGCTGTGATGTTGAGGAAAAAATTCTTCATTTAGAGCTTTAGAGTTTTATTTCGTAAATTAACTAATCCATTAGTAGTATCCTCGTTATTTCTAAAAACAATTTACGAGGAACTTTTAAAAACAGTCCTTAAATTTATTGATGTTAAATATTACTTCTAAACGCCTATTTAACTACTATGCAAATACTATTATACTAATAATTACATTTATTTGTTCCAGGAGGTTTATAGTTTACAATAACTGCTGAAAAAATATTTAAAATTGCGAAAATTTTTAATACAGTATTAACTTAATTTGAATTGAGAAAATTTTACGGAATGGTAAATTGTGTTTATCGTCTTTTTAGCTGCATTTTTTGTTTAGTTTAAAATTAAAAAATAAATAAATAAAACGCTTGGTAAATAGAAATATAAAAATTTAATTTTGGGTATTGAATTGAATGATAGAAATGGGAAAACTAAATAATTTATAAGTAATAATTAATTAAGCAGATTAAATAATTGCGTCATTTTAACCACCCATCATTAAAACATTTGGTGGATTTCTTACATTTTTAGAGAAATTTATGCAGTCGTTAAATTATTGGCTTAAATAACTTTATTTTGGTAACCCTAAGTAATAGATATTTCCATTGAGTTTATCCCTTTTAGAGATACTCTTGCTCTTTGTTCACATAAATGCGAAAGAAAAAGCATTTTGTGCAGAAACTGGTGCCAAAAGTCGGGCGCTATTGGATAAAAATGGCCGATTTCTTATTTTACTTTTCCGTAAACAGTAAAAAAAAAATGGATTTTATTTTGCAAATACGAATTTTAAAAAAAAGGGAAAAATACTGTTTTACCAATTTTATAAAATAAATCAAAATTGCCAATATGCCCATATGTACACAATAAAAAATTGTGCTGTAATTCAACACCAAGCTTACTTTATTAAAAAGTGTTGAAAGATAAGTTAAAATTAACTTCACATGTTCCTCGTTATGATTCCCTCCTAAGACATATAGATGCAACAACGTTAGCTTTTTTTTCTATTGAAGCTTAAATATTTGAGTGAAAGTAATAGTAATCGAGTCTAATTCCGTCAGTTTTACTGAACAAAGAGTTACTCTGTTTGGTTTAAAAATGAACTGAATGTCGCCATTTGGAAGAAAGAAATAAAATAAAGGCCTGTTTCATAACTACACACGGGGAATTCTACAAAGACAATTATGTTTACGATTAAATCAGAAACTAAACAAAAATAGCAATTACGATCACAGTTTCACAGAGAATAAGAAACAAATCAACCTTATGGTTAATGATTATTTTAACAGAAAATCGTTTACAATCAATATTACTATCGATTGTACACGATTATTCGTAATCTAATCAAGAGGACTCATTTAATTAACCGAAGGATATTACACAATCTGCGTTTCAAATATACCTGACGCATGAGACAATTGCCTTTTAAATGGAAGTTTTAAAGTAAAACAACAATTGCGAGTAATTTTAGAATCAATACCTGGCAGACGGTCTTGTATTTATAAAGAAAAATGTAACGCATTTATCAATGCCAACTTCAAAAATGATTTCGATTTTCTCTTTCGAATGGAGAAATCGAATAATAGGATATTTCATTAAAAGAGAAAATTTGAAACATTTTACTGAAATTTTATTAAATGAAAAATGGCTTTTTAGAAGCCGAATGCTTAAAACATTTTCCAGCATTCAAGGGGATGTAAGTGCTTTAAAATTTCCATTTTCAGAGCGGGCATTAAACGTTAAAACTGGGGGGAATTAATGCTATCAATGTTTCGAGAAGCCACTTAAGTATTGGAAGAAAAAGCAAATACTTTTCGGGGAAAAGCTAATGGATGTTTGGTTTTGAAAAGTAATTCCTTTTTTTTGATTTCCGAACTCCCTCTGGCCATATTTATATTTAATTAATTACGCTTTTATGACGAGTTCTTAACGTTAACATAATGTCATTCTACTATTATTGATTAAAAATAGTTACATGGTGATGCTACACTAAAAATATCAAATGACTACTGTCTGTTTGCGTTTTGTGCGCCTGGCAGCCACGGACGCTTCCATCTGAAAAAGGGGAGATAGGTTTAGGATGCGCACTTCCCGATACCTTCATCTCTTGTTCGCTTACCACTTCCCCGTTACTTTTCCCCCCTATTTCGAGAAAGTCCGAAGAGACTTGGCGCGTGCGCGGATACGCCGAAGGTCGCAAAAAAAATTTTAGACAGTACGTATACGGTTTTTAGGAATCCAACATCTCATTGAGATTTGCTTAGTTCTTTTTTTTCAATTTTAAATATAAAAATTACACTATTTTCAATAAACTGTTGATTCAAAAACTTTTCAAAAGTATGACCTTGATGTTTACATTCGTTTTGGTAGCCAACCCGTTACAGATTTTTGCGTATCAAAACGGGTGCTAGTACCACCGGTGAGAATAATTGTAATAGCATGTCATAACGAAGCAAGAACTTTTTTTTATATTTATTAGTCTCACTCGTCTTACATTCAGTAAAACCACCGAAGGATAATAGAGCAAAGTAATAATGCATTTGTACAAAAACGTGAAGAATAGCTGTTTGCTCTGCTAACCCTCAGCTGGACAAACTTTAAACAAACTAAGCGTTTGTTTCTTTTTTTGTCGAAAGGAAATACCAGTTGCCATTTGACAACAATGGTTTCAGTACAATGACCGACAAGTCTTTTACAGCACAAACTTCTACTTAAACAAGTAGGTGCTGTTTAATACAATGCGTCAAACTGTTTAATAATTATAAAAAGAAAAAAGTAAAGCTACACCGTTAGAATATCCAAAAGATTTAGGAATCAGGTTTTGGAAGTACAATGTTGTACGTGAGCTATGGCGCATTTGTAATATGCATATTTACTATACGCAAGCCTCTACAGCGGCTAGCAAGCTCGCCAATTCTGTACCAACAACAATATGGCAGCAATGGTAAAAGTTCAAACAGTTAAATTTTACTGTTCTGATGCTGTGATTGCAATGAGAAACTATTTTGAAAAACCAATATTAAAAAATATATAGAGGTCGTGAAAATTGAAATGTTTTTTCTTAATTCATTATGAGATAAACGTAGCATTTTACTTCCATTATTCTATGAATGCATTTTAGAAATTTATTGAAAATTAGCTTATTACCTGGCTTTGCCGGGTAATAATGTTTTACTTAATTTATGCTAAAATAAAATAGGTGAGCCTTAAATTGATAATTCATTGTTAATCTTAATCTTTGCTGGAAAATACTCATTTTTAACTGTGTTAAATTTTATCAATTTGTATGCATAAAGGCTTATCTCTATTACTCTATCCAAAATTGAAAAAAAAAATGGACATTATGAGACAAAAAGTTTGAATTTTGAGCTTTTTAGATTTTTTTAAATTTTAAAACCCCGCCCATTTTTTGCTCTTGATTTTGTGTTTTTTCTTACTGCTGCTGATTCTAATAAGAAAAATATTTTTAAACCGTATTTATTCGAAAAGAAAAAAGAAAAAAAACGAATTGTTCACTCAGGTCACCTAAAGATCTACCATACAAATAGAATTAAAGAAAATCACAGGGGTACGCACTTACAACAACACTATTGGACGCAAATGTCTCATCTTACATTTAAGAAGGGGTAAGTGCCAACCCTGGCTTAAACACAGACTGATTAATATATTAAACCCAAATAAACTATGTAGACAATAAGTGATTATTACTGAATAAAAACAACTTACATTTGCTCACTTGGTCTTATTAAAAGGACAAAGGAAGAATCACAGACACAACTCTCTCAATCTTCCAATCACAGTTGTTCGCAAGACACGTGGGATATCACTGATTGCGTTTCATCCATGCAAGCAAGTGCTGATCTCTAGTATTAGGAATTATCCCAAGGCAACTACCTAACATATTTACTATGTGCCAGAAGTTTTTTCCTGTTCATATTCACATAATTTAAGGTGGACGCACTTACCCCGCTAGGTAGGGAAAGTGCTTACCTTAAAATAGGTGTCATAAACCAGGTCACAAAACCTATGCTTATGGTTTATTTGACATATTATATACTTGAAAATCTTAGTAAAGGATCTGGAAAGAAAAAAAATTGTGAGTGTACAAGATTTTTCAGCAGAGCAGCATCCCTGAGAACATGAACTTTGAAAAAAAGGGTACGCACTTACCAGAACTCACCCTAGTATATATTTAATAAATTTTATAGAGGGAAGGTTAACGACGATCAAACAGACAAGGAGCCCGCCCTGTCTCTTAACGGCCCTGCATTTGCAATGATCTGATGTCAAGGGTAAATCTTCAATTTCGTTAGATATGCCTTCTATTTAATGTACTTGACTGCTCATTATTTTTGTAGCTTATAATACTTTATACTACCTACAAGAACTAACCAGGAAAGTACTCGACTTAAATAATAATGAAAACAGTTGAAAATGATACCATTCAAAAGACCATACTGCAACATGTTTTTGACCCAAAGATCAAGTGACCTTGTCCCCTCGTTTTCGAGAAAAGGGGCCGTCCGAAAAGTCGCCAATTTTGTAGATTTGGCAAGAAATTGAAGCTACCTCACGATTTACCCGTTTGCCGCTTGCTAGGCATCGCATCATTTCCATGTTTGGTCATCTGCAAAGAAAGTAAAAGATGTTTTACGTTGACCCTTTACTTGTTTGCGCTAAAATAAAGAATGATTATCGAGACTGATGTGGAAAGGAAAGCAGAGAGCTTTATCCAGAGGAGCGAAAACTTTTCAACGAAGTTAAAGTTTTATCTTTTTCGCATGATAACAATACATTTTCGAAATTTAGTTTTTTTTACTGAACTAAGTTATATGTGTTAATTATTTTAAGTTAAAATATATTGTACGTGTTGCTTAATAATTCAGGATAATTGATATAAATAAGTATGAAGAGCATCTTATATGAGCTCATGTACAAAAAATGAAATAAAGTCTTTGAGGTAGAAATTAAATTGTCAAATTGTCACGGATTATGATATCAATTCTTATTTCAGAAAAAGGTGTCGATACAAGAAGTTTCGCTATCTGCCCACTGTTAGCAAAAACGTTTTATTTTTTTATTTGAAATCGAGATAAAATTTAAAAAAAAATAAAAAAAGAAAACGAATAGTAAATGTCAATAGCTGCAAACTTATCTTCATGTCCGAAATTACATCAAGGGAAAACGGAAATAGTTTCGGGGAAAGATTAACAAAATTGTAAATCAATACAAGTTTTAGCTTATTTTTCTTTAAAAGTAGAAAATAGGTGAAAAAAATCATGAAAGAAGGCCTGATGCATTGAAAAAAACGCTCAAAAACAATTGAGTCGAAAAAGCACAATTTAATAAAAATAATTCAATATTCACAGAGAAATTTAAAATAGGAAAGTTGATTTTTCAGCTGCGGAAACTGTGTACTTGTCAGCCTGGTTATTGGTCAGTTCTGCACCCGTTCTCCCCCTCCCCTCCACCCCTGCAATAACTTTTGAGTGCATAGTCCGATTCAAATTATTATTCTTTGATCGAAGGTTCTCAGTGAAGACAACACACTCCTATGTTCGACTTTTTAAGTTGACTAATATTTCATTCAATTTCGAATTTTCGATTTTTTCCCCCTGTCCTCCCTTATAACTTTTGAGGGAATAAATCCGATTCGAGTGAATGTTTTTTTTTTCGGAATATCTTAGGGAATATCTTAGAATATCTTAGAGGAAACACTTCATTCCTGTTTATTTGAACAAATTTTCATTTCGTTTTGATCAGTTCAAAAAAAAAAAAAAAACGTCTTTTACTAGCTTTGCAGATGACCAAAAATAGGGATTAGGTTTCTTGTTAGACGCAAACAGTGAAATCGCGCCGCAGCTTCCCGATTTCATTATAACTTGCTAAAATTGGCAATTTTTCAAAAAAATTCAGCTGACTTTAGGACTTTATATTTCGATAACGGGGGCGCGAGGGCAAAAACGCGTGAGTCCAGAAACACGTTTTATAATGCTCTTTCGATTGGTACTCATCTAAAAAAAATCTATTATTCCATGATCGAGTACTTTCCTGGTAAGCACTACTGGACTTAAATCGAATTTTATATTGCATCGAACTTCAGAAAGACCACGATTTGAGGTTTATTAATTCTGCTTTTAAATTTGCTCAAATGCATTCTTCAAAGTATTACTTTAGTAATAATTGGACTGCACACGCAGTTTGTAATTGGGTAACCAATTTCAGGATTATAATAAGACCTGAGAACATTGGTGCAGTAAGCTCCAAGATCAATGATGTTAACTGTGCCTTATCTACCATTTTAATCTAAATTGATTATACCACGCCTTTAGGCTCGGCGTAAACACTGTCATGAGATACTTTAGGTAGTACTTGCGTTTACATGATTAACTGCGGTTGTTCTTTAGAGTAATGTAATTGTTATTTTATGAGAATAGATGCAGTTTAGGATGTCAGTTATCAAATATATTAATTTCGATGAAGTTGATGCACATTGTCTGTTACGTTGCTAATTAACTAGTAGGAAAGCTTATTATTTATTACAAATTAGGTAACACGAGTTAAATTTATAAGCTGGATTTGTAACTCAAGGGCGTAGTTTCGATTTTCGTTAAAGAAACATTGTTTACTAATAGGTGATTTCATAATGTAACTCTAATTTTAATGGCCTTTACATGCATCATAATCAACGTAAGTGATATTCTGTAGATAATAATAAGCATTACTTTAGAAATCCAGGAATTAGTTTCAGTTTAGTTAAAGCCCAGAATCTTCAAGTTTCAAGTTTCGTTTATTTCTAACATTGAATTTCAACGTGCAGAACTATGACATGTTCAAAACGTATTGACCTGAATTTAAACATTACCAGAATAGACAGTACCGCAACATAAGTGCTTACGGTTACATAAAATGAAACACATAATGAGCAAATCTGCAAAGATAATTCCAATAGATTAAGTTTAGTTGATGATATACACAGATCTATATAACCTGCATTGGATAAAATTAAAGTTTGACTTGATATCACTTTCAATTGATTTATTTTCAAATGCTACATTCTCTGAAAAGCATTTAAGACGTTATGTTTACTAATAAGTTGTAATAGTATCACCGAGTTGGTTTTTGCGGTGTATTATTAAAGTTAGAAGCAAATTTTCAAAACTGAAATGTTAATAATTTCTCATTGTTGATTACATCGTTTATATTACACTACACACCGGTTGCATAAAGTAATATTTTCGAGTTTTGGTTACAGGAATGATCTAAAAATTGAATTTTGAATGAAACAATCTATGTTCCTTTCAATGTCTTGAGCTGTGCTACAATTATCGCCATACAAATTATATTTCTTCGAATTAAAAGAAATTTACCCGTTTTTCAAATTAACGTTTTTGTGGTATTTGTTTTAGTTTTGTGTTGTTTTACAACACGTCAACCTTTTAAAGCTCTCTACAATATAAAGTTAAGTGTTATAGATTTTTATTACCATATGCTTAAAAAAATGTGCAAATGCAAGGTGTGTCAAAAGAAGTTGATCATTAACTAGGCACTGAGCAATGAAACAGTCCGGGATAATGGCTCGCAAAGTCTGACAACAACAAAGAGAAATATGAAACGAGCTCCTCGGATCATCAAAGCTGGACAAAAGGCTGGAAGAGGAATAAGTTCCTCAATGTCGCGTGCAGCAATATCGTCTACGGCGAGAACGGACGTAACGCACAGATGATTTTCCATTTTTCGGAGACACAATGTTACAATTTTTGAATTATTAAACTCACGTTACTGACTTGACAAAGACAGAAGCACGGAAGACTGCGTCGGTCATGCAGCCCTTTTTTGGTTTGCAGATGAGACAGCTGTCCTTGCTCAAGTTACTCTCGCTTTTACCATGCAAAAGATATGCCTTCGCACCTGTCTCAATCTCCTCCACGAAATAAAACAATTGTCAGAAGTGCATCCTATTCGCTCTCTCAACCTTTTAGTCTAAATTACTCCGTCTAACAATTGAGAAAAAGTGAAAGTTCGTTGTACCTGCTAATGGTTAAAATAATTCTCTTTGCAACTCTGAAAGATTGCTTAAAGTTTAGTGCACCACAAAAACCTTGCTGTGTCATTCAATTTTTGTCTAAACAAACGAAGTCTTAATATGTTAGCCAACATTCAATTCCCAAAGTCTCAAGTTTTCAGCAACATATTTTTTCTAAATGTAAACTTCCTGAAGATAGTTTTTATGTTAAATTAAATTTTATTTTTCAAAAAATTCGAAAACAGTGGTTTGTATGTTGTACACGAGATTGTTTTGTTAAGTTCAAAAATACAAAATCAAGTTAGTTTTTTTTTTTTTTTTTTTTGTTATTTTGCGAAGTAAACATATTGCGCCTTTATGTAACGTGAAAAAAAACCTGACGCGTAGGATTAGGTAAATTTGATTTATGATTTATCGTAGTTGTACGCAATGATCCACAATCAGTTCCAGATGAGGTACTAGAAGCAATATAAAAGCATCACACAGAAACAAATGATTTTAGTCAAACTTTTGAAAATGAGCATATAACTACATATAGTGTAGTTGGACCAGTTTGGGAAAATGAAAACATAGGATTAGGGAAAACACACCACATAAGCTCCTCACTTGTTTGGTCTAAAACTATAGTGTATAGGCGAGAGTTGACCAGGCAACATACAGAGAGTATTCTGAGAGTCCCGTGTGTTTCCAAACCTTCGTGTTGTCAAACTTTAGAAAATGAGCATATAACTATATATACTGCAGTTGGACCAGTTTGGGAAAATTAGAACATAGGATTAGGATTTACACACCACATAAGCTCCTCCCTGGTTTGATCTAAAAATATAATGTATAGGCAAGAGTTGACCAGGCAACATACAGAGAGTATTTTGAGAGTCCCATGTATTTCCAAACCTTCGTGTAGATGTCAGCATTGCTTGAAGATTTTCATGTGAAATACGTCATTCAGTAAGGTTTAGTGCTTATTATTATTATTATTATTATTATTATTATTTTGCTAAATTTTTAAATTGTTTGTGTTCCTTTAATGATAATGTTGGTCTATTAATGAAACACGGACTAATTTTAATTGATATTTAGATGCATAGTTTTTGCTTTTAATAGACTTTCTGCATGTTTATTCTTAATTTGTTACCTCATAATCAGAACCAGTTACGAAACACCTGGCCCATTATTATGAGATTGGTTAATCTTTGTAATATGTGATATAATTAAAGGGCGGGGGCTATTACTGCAATGTCTGACGACAAGTATGTTCACTACTGGAGCACAGAGAAACACATGCATGATGGATAAGCGACCTAGTAAGACAATTCTTTAAATCTACTAGAGTAACTGAATTATGTTTTTAAAGAGTTGAAGGCAGTGCGGTTTCGTTTGAAGACGTCGTTTTCGGGAAAAAAATCAGTCGACTGATGCATTGGTTTCAACTATTGGCTGAAAAAAATAGGTGTCCTTAAACGAAGCCACTGTGTATCAAGGAATTAAACAGCCAGTTATTAGTGCAGTACCTAACTCTCCGGTTGTATGAGTCTTTGACTCAATGCGCAAAACTTGGATGCATGCATTGAGCTTTTGCTCCAGAGAACTTGAACTGAGCCTGCATGATAGAGCTTTTTCAAATAACCTTTAATCAATTTATTAACGACGCATTCTAAAAAAAGCATTGTAATATAATTCATATTCAAGTTACCTGTGGGTTTTATATAAACTGAAATTTCTTCTAGCGTTGATTAATCCGCGTATATATAATTACTGATTCTATATTAACCTCTATTAAGCGAGAGAAAATAAATCGAAAATATGTAATTACCATTGACCACATTATAATTACCTCAAATATATTATATTCATTTATCACATGCTCCAGGATAAAAAAACAGGTCTATATTTGCCTCTTGTCTCAAAATTACAACATAAATTTATCTTTTTTACAAAAAAAGAGATGGAGTGTAGCAGCTTATATATCACGTGCGGAATATTTTATGAGAAAATAGTAATTTCAATGAAACAAATGAAGAAAATGCATGCCATGTAATGGGTGTCACAAAATTGTTAAACCTTTTTCATCAAAAATTCCGCAGAAATATCGAAAGAAGCGAGAACGAAAAAGGAGTTCTATTGGTGCTAGTCAGCAGAAATATTTGCGTGCTCGAAAATAAAAGAAATCCCTGTTCTTCTTTTACGAATTAAATATCTACTGATCTTGGACAAATATCCCATTCAACCTAGATTAAATGAACTTGCGAGTTACAAATGCCAAGAACCCTTTTTCCTATTTTTTTTCCGCTGGCTAACAACATGAAACCGATTTACTCTTAACACGACACCTTTACAAAAAGTAAATTACTTCTTTTATACATATGGAACTTTTGTACCTTTCATTTTTTGTATAGCTAAAGTATTAGCTGTGCGTCCATACAGGGTGCACAATTCTGTCGCGTGTTATGGAACCCGGCCAAGACCAGGAAAGCTTTTTTTCTGAACCCTACACGCACCAGGCAATGCTCTGGGCGTGGTTTAGTGACGTCATGAGAGCTTTGTCCTCAGGTTATATTTTCTGCAATAAAATCCACGAAAATTAATAGGCACGCTCACGAAGCAACCTATCCCCATGAGCAAACAGACGTGCTAATACATATTTAAGAAAAAATTAGTTTTCTTAGAGCAAAAATGATTATTATGTTGATTAAATCCCGGAGTTCTACGAGAAAATGGGGAAAAAAGGAGAAAAGGTACGAACAATGCATTTGAAATTATAATCACTCTAAACTAATATACTATTAGTGACACAAGTTGGGAGTTTAACTACTACGAGAATGGCTTTGGAATATTAAAGATATGCATTTATTTTTGAAAAATGTGTGGAATACATCGCTGAATGCCTAATTTTCTGTGTTACAACATCATAGAAGTTAAGCTGCGTTTTCACATTTGCATAATAGTTAACAGATGTTGTGTTACTCTGTGTTGCTTTTGAGTCAGCTTTTTGAAATTTCTCACCAACAATATTATTAAGTTGGAAATAATATTCAGTTAAACAGCACTAAACTAAACTTAGATAGGTGTTTTTCAAATCTTTAGAGTGAATTTATGACTAACATTAATTGTAACTTATATCAAGTTGTTGATAGGTGGATTTGTTAACAAGCGTTTCTTTGTGCGATCTTTATTAAAATCGCTGGAGAAAATTTTGGGTTTATGCACTTTTCTATTAGTAAACTTTTATTCTTTCTCTGTGTTCTATCTTGCAGATCATCTGTTTTGTAATATTAGCGAATGGAAATTTATTAAAAATAAGTAAATAAATAAATTTGCAATTACCACCTTTTTAATTGCTTCGTTCGTTGCATCGTCTTGACTACAAAGTTTTTATTGGGGAGTTTATATTCCTATGGCATTCTCAATGCTGAGGGGCTCGATCTACAAAAGTTGCACTCAGAATTTTACAGCTGTTCCACTTTTTCAAACATTTGAGAATTTCCACCGGATTACCCAAACTATGCTGAGATTGGTTTCTTATCTATATTAGTTTCTGTTATCTCTGCCATGCAATTCCCGATATCTTTACAAACATCGAATATTTTACTTTTCCTGTACTTATGTAATAAATCGTAGTATACATAAATGAAAATAGTAGACAAGTCGGAGGAAAGCACATTAATTCATGCTGCAAATGGTGCCTCAAAAAACAGCAAAAGAGGTTCATGTGAGTTCATTGGATTGTTTGATAATTCAAAAATAATTATTACTTTCCAAGGATAAGACATCTATTTTATTTCCTTTATCAATACTGTTAATTGCTTATTTGTTTAAATAATATGAAATATAGTACATTACGCGAATAATTACAAATTTTAAGTAAAACATTTTAAAACGTTTTGCTTTGATTTTTTTAAATATATAAATGATTGCTTGAAAGAGGAAAGTGATTAAAGATAAATAAACATTGCTGCTTTAAGAAGGTAAAAGGAAGAAAATGTCATATCAAATGGATTAACTATTCAAAACTAAATGTAAAACTGATGAAAATTATGAAATTTTTTGATACTTTAAGCCGTTCACGCTAATTATCCCTATCTGAATTTGAAAAACAACCTGAGATAATTCATTGTAAATGAGTTTCATTTCATGTTTTACTAAACGAGGAAAAAATTTTTTTTTTTCAACATCTAAACAATAAATCGATAATGTTTAATTAAAATTTTTAAATGCAATATTTACTTCGTAAGTTCTGTAAAAACTAGTTAGAAAAAAATTGTTTTTCTGGGGTAATTAATGTTTTGAAGAGAGAGGAAAGTTTTGATAAAGTACGCCGTGGAAAAAGTTCATCTTGTTGCTGTGAGTAATTATGCGTGCTTGTTTCTTAATTATGTTTTTTCACTTCAAATAAAATTGAAGTCATTAATTTAATGTGAGCAATTCAACAACCTACTCGGTTTGATGCAGAAAATAATTAAACCTGTTGGCAATTCATTCCGAAAAGCAGGCATCCATCTAGATTTTAATTGAACTCTTTTGACAATTTTGAACAATGTACGTAATATGTTCGTCTCGATTTAAGATATTTTTTGTTATAAATTAATTAGTAATTAAAGATTAATTGATTTTTGTGAGCACGCAGTTGTAGTAATGATTCTTTGATACAACTGAAATTTGTCTGCAAAACAAATTTGTGTTGCACGCGAAAAAAAAAAAAGTTAAATAAATAAAATAATAAAAAGGAAGGGGAAAAAACGGACTAAAAGCTGATACAACCAAGATGCTATGATTAGCTAAATTAATTGTTTTTTGAAAGTTTTAATTAAGTAAAGTTTTTGCTGAAAATTAAAATATTTGTTATGGAGATCGTACTGAATTAGTTTGCTTCGTGGTTTATCTTGATGCTTACGAATTAATCTTTTCTGTTGTTTTTAACAAGTATATTTATTTATTATTTTAAGAAACTATTTTTTAATGATACTCTTCACTTTTTATAATGATATTTTTTTTTAATGATGAGTCAAAAAAGGAAAGATAAACAGGAAGAATGCTTAAAATGAATCGTCTGGGGATTTTTTTTTTTTTTTTTGTCTTAACACCATAGATACTAGCAGGCTGTTCGCGAAACAACAGCTATGGATTGTTCCTTACTGCTTTTTTATCTCTCTTGTATTAATGCCGAATGCTGGAAATTCAACGTGTATATATCCAATATACTCCAAATATCGTACATGCTGCAATAATGACCAAACAACGAAGTAATTCGTTACATCAATGTATGTATCTATGTTCATTCAAACGGTGATTGAGTGTTTGGAAAGTTAGGCTGGATTTAGATTGATTGATCAATATCAACAAAATCACCGTTATTCAGACTGTGTGGTTTGTACAATGCTTTTATATGTTCATTTTTGTCCACAGTGTGCTGCTTTAAATTGTCCCAATTGCTTTATAAATTCCAATTAACATTTATTGATGGAAAAAGACTTTAAAATACATTTTTTTACGAAAAAACATGAACAATTAAAAAAAATTAATGTAATATTGTCGAACCTCGCTCAAAACAAATACTGTTAGAACGAACTACGTTTCCGCTTCTCGTCTTTTGATTTAGGACAATTTTGACCCTAAATTTGAATTTTGGAACTAACCATTGTCTCATTTCACTGACTCTTGAGTTGATTCGAAAAGCCGATATCACCATTCAATCAGTAATCACCAGTGGTTTCGTCTTAAGTGTGTTCGAATTCACGAGGTTAAACTGCAATGAAAAGCAAAATTGCTACGCATATACTGGCCCCTGTCGTTTAACTAAAAGCTTGAATATTTAGGTATGTCATAAACGAGCTTTTTTTTTTTTTTTTCACTATTACAGAGACTTCAAACAGTGGCATTTTTTTCCTGAAATGAAAATTTCACATGCCGTCTGAAGCTGGGATTTGGGAACTACATATTTTCTTATTTTCCTGACTCTTGCGTTAATTCGAAAAGACGATATCATTATTCGATAGCCATCCATTATCTGTGCTTTCGTCTTAGGTGCGTTCGAGTTAACAACGTTTGATTGTATTCCATAAAAATGGCTACTAAACTAAATGCACCAACCGGTCACTGGCGACTAAATAAAAACTTGAATTTTTAACTCTATTAGAGACAGTCATTTGTTACACTATTACAAGAACTTTAAACAACGGCCATTTTTTCTAGAAATGAAACTTTCACATGTCGTGTGAAATTTGAATTTCAGAACTACAACCTTTCGATTTACCGACTCTTGAGCTGATTCGAAAATCAGATATTATCATTCGATTATCATTCATTATCCGATGTTTCGCTCAAAGCGTGTTCAAATTAACGAGGTTCAAATGTAATGAAAAAAAAAAAAAAATGCGTTCAAAACTTATTGAGTTCATCACTGGCGACTAACAAAAACAGTGAATTTTTAGGCCTATCGGGAACAGATATTTTTAACGATAGCAGAAACTTCAAACAGCTGCAGTTTTCGCAAAAATGAAACTCTGACATGCTGTCTGAAGTTTGAATTTTGGAACTAAATCCTTTCTCATTTCACCAACTCTGGAGCTGGTTACTAAACTAAACGCATCTACCAGATACTCGCGACTAACTGAAAACTAACTGAAGTTTTCAGCTCTATCGGACACCACCGTTTTTTTCACTGTTGCAGCAACTTCAAACAGCTGCAATTTTTCCAGAAATGAAACTTTCACATGCCGTCTGAAATTTGAATTTTCAGAACTACACCTTTTCTCATTCCACCGACTCTTGAGCTGATTCGAAAAGCCGATATCATCATTCGATCACCATTCATCATCCGTGGTTTCGGGCTATTTCTGCCCACGGAGAGGCAGCCTGACCAAATAGCAGACATTTATCACGTCTCTTCCATTTTCTTCATGGAGCTTGTCGAAGTTATGTTTATTTCTCCGTTTCACATGTTTCTTTGAAAAAAGTCCACCCCTTCCGTTTTTTCTTCCTTGCAGACAGCATTTTCTTTTAGTTCTATGTCCGCCCTGCTGTGTTTGTGATTGGAAAAACTAAAATAAAAGCTGTAGATGTGCTTGGATATATATATAAAAATATATATATGTTTGTGTGTTTTTTTCTTCGCATTGAGAAAAGGAGCAAGTAAATAAATAAAAGACCAGATTGGAGGAAAAGGAAAAAAAAAACAACTCAACTCTATTTATTCCGGAATTCCTCCTTGAACTTTCACGTAGTCAATCTGGAATGAAAAATAATGGGACACGATCTCTCCTCTCCTCCACGGCCACGAGAGGAAAAATTTCATTTTCCACTTGTCCTATTTATTTTATTTTGTTAGTGGCATTTTGGAACAAAAGCGATACAAGTGGAAAACAACTTTTAAACCTCATTAGCAGAAATTTTAAAGGACTTTTCTGTTTTCGATTGCAGTTGAGGTACTTCGACGATTTTGAAATTAAAGAAAAATCTTTTTGGGGCATCAGAAAGCAATGCTTGACATGAGTTGATAGATTTGTACGGTGGATTGGTCTTTTTTTAAATCGACATCTGGTTTGTCCGGATTTATAGAGTTTAGTACAGAATAAAATTAAATTTCATACTTTCATAAGTAATTGTGAAGAAGATTTATAATTACTGGTATTGATTTACGTCGATTGAATTATACTAAAGCATCATTTTATACCCCGTATAGTGCAAACATTATATTGGAAATATATTCTTAGGATTGACATACATATGTATGAATATATACGCCCCTTTGTTTGTTCATATTTGGATTAAGAAAATCAATATAATTTAGTCCTTTTATGTACAATGCTCCTTAGACGTTAATTTAATTTCGTATTGCTATTTTTCTATAATATTTAACATAAGTTTATTCAAGGTAGTTTATTCACTGCTTTGAACTTTAAATTAAAATACCTTTATTTTATTTTTTTTCTTATTTTTTTAATAAATCAAGATTTTTGAGGAAGAATATCAGCCCAAAAAGCTTGCAAAAGCATCATCACAATTAGAATATACATATAAAGCTTTATTATACATAAGAATTAGCTACAATTAAATAAAGTAATAACTTGTAAAGTACAGTTCTGAGAAAAAGAAATCGAGTGTTACATACGGAAGAACTACCTTAATTTAGTCCTAATAAAAAACTTTACAAAACTTTAAAAAAGTACGAAAGTCAGTTAATGTGTCAATTCGTCTTTTAAGTAACTTTTGAAACTTAAAGTTTTAAAACATTTAATTGCAACACAAGATTATTAATAATAGGCACAAAAAAAAGCAAAACATTACTTTATCTGTAAATCCCTTTCTAACCTGAAAAGTTAAACAAATTAAGATTCGAAGAAACGTGTAAGAAAAAAAATGCCATCAATTAAAAAAAGGAAAGGAAAAAAAATTCTCCTATTTTAAAACGGTCTTTGAAGTCACGTGATATTTCCTTCAATGTTATCAGACTCTTTTCCGTGCAGACGATAACTACTGAAATGTAACTTTAACTTGTAACAAACTCTCCACATACACTGTAAAAAATAGATGTTGTTTTTACAATATAATACAACTAATTTTACAGTAATGAACTGTAAAATTGCTAATTTTACAGTAGTAGACTGCAAAATTGCTAGTTTACAGTAATAAACTGTAAAATTGTTAGTTTCACAGTTTATCACTGCATTCTACCGTTTTAAACTGGAACTTCTGATGCCAGTATTATACTGATTTTTTAGTATAATACAGCTAATTTTATATTATCATTGCTAATTCTGCAGTGATAAACTGTAAAAAGTTAGCTTTATAGTTTATGACTGCTTTTACAGTTTTAAACAAGAACCTCTGCTGCAAGTATACAATACTATAGTAACAGCAACTTATTTTTTGCAGTGTACGAATTGATTTTTTAAAAAATATTTAGGGTAGCTAGAATTGAGTGTCAGCTAGTTTTGAAACATCCAAAAAACATTCATCAGCATCATATACTTGTGTTTTTTCTTTTTCTTCTTTTTTCTTTCTTGTCAGTTCTCAGACACGAGGGAAAGTTATTACCACATTTCATATCTAAATTCCTCCATTCAATAACAAACAAATCCTCAGCAGCCATTTTGCGGGCAAACGAGCTTAGCCTCACTGCAGTGTTCGGGGTCTAAGTAAGTCGATGCTCAAGTTGATACCAATCTTTGAAGAGAGAGCAGATTACATCATATATATATGCTTGTTAGGCCCGAAAGCCGCTGCGGAGCGATTTTTATCATGGAGCTCCAATGCAAAGAGATTATTTTTCTTGTAACAAAACATCTTCCATTCTTGTAGCGAGACATGTTCCGGAAAGATCCTTTCGTGTTCGTTGTGTTTGTGTCGTTTTCTTTGTTCTTGTTTTCCTCTGTTTATTTAGGGAAAGACGTAAAGAGAGCTGATGGGATACTTTCGGGGAAGGCGAAGAGTCCTAAGCCATCGTTGGCTCTTTTGTCTGTATGTCTAATGGTAAACAGTATTGCTTTTTAGTAAAATTAGTGTTACAAGGAAATAATAGGATATAAATGTATTCCGGAAAGGCTAATTGCCAAATAATATTTATATAATCACTACGCGTGTAGGTAGTTGTTTAAATGAATAAACTCAAAAGGGGTGTATACTCAAAAGGGATATGATTAAACTCAAAGGAATATAATTATTCATACAACAATGAATGAACAATTATATATATATATACCCCCCGTTGCTCGGTATTGAATTATGTTTAACTTATTTCATGCTGAAATAGGTGAGCCTTAAATTGATAATTCATTATTAATCGTAATACTTGTGCGAAAATACTCATATTTAAATGTGTTAAATTTATCAATTTGTATGTTTAAAGAGAAAAAAATTTGAAAAAAAAATTTAAATTTTTAGCTTTTCGGATTTAAAAAAAATTCAAAATAATTTTAAAGGACTTCATTACATGCCAAAATGACCAAGAAAAATCACCGAACGAATTTCTTAAATCTTCACTGTTCTTTAGAGTTTAGAAGAACTCGAGTATTCGCCGAAAAATGATTGGGAGAGAAAAAGAAAAATCATTAAAAATATTGTTCTTTTGTGTTACTTTGTTTTTGTAGACAATTTTCTATCGATTGTCGACCGGAAGTTTTTCGCCCCTGGGAAAGCTATTTATTAGTAGTTAAACTTCTGCAAATAAAATTTTGAAAAATTGAATTTTATTCTTTCCAGAAACTTTTATAGCTTTAATTCTCCATTCAATGGACTGTGTTTGTCACGAGTTACTTTCCAAATAGAATGAGAGCTATTTCTAGGGAGAATTGTAAAGCTTTATTGAATCTTCACAAGTGCAGACTGTAGTACGCTGTTAAAAATGGTTCTGAAATTTTTACAGTTTCCCCATGAAATTAACTTGGCTACAGTTCTTTTCCTTGAATTAGTGCGTTATTCTATAGTCTGCGCAAATAGTTTTAGATTGCTCTATTGTGTTCTGCACTTTCAAAAATTAACTAAAATTCGATTCTTCTCATACAGCGATGAATGATTTGTTAATACATTGTTGAAAAAAAGTATATGAGTAAATTGTGACAACGCGAAAAAAGTACAAATAAAAACATTCAAAACGAGTTAAAAACTCAACAAGCAGAAGTTTCGAGGCTGTGAAATGCAAGCCTCTTCTTTAGTGCGTAGAAAAGAAGAATAGCTAACAAGAAAAAACCAACTGTCAAGGGATCGTTGTATACACATACAAATTATGTCAAAATTCGAAATTTTTATGCACCTTCTATAAAGATGTCAAATAGTTTCATTTTATTAAAAAAGAAATTATTTTACTATTGTCGAGTGATGGAAATAAATAAAAGCAAATGAAATGTTACAAGCTAATTATGTATAAGACACTAATTCACTTAAAAATGTCAATCTATCTCATAAAAGGGCTTATCACTTCACCACTTCTCTTTAGCATAACCTTTTGATCTATTGTTGCTGGAAACTTTTGTTTTAAAACAGTGTACTTAGTCAAAATTTGCTGAAACTACTCCTTAAGATTTATTTACTGATGCTATTCTAAATTTATGTTTAACTTATCAAAGCATTTAGCAGCTGGATGTCTTTAATGTACCGAAATCCTTAGATGCAGATAGCATAATTTTGTGTAAAATAGCTCCCAATAATTACAAAATTGCTTCCAAAAAGTTTTGTATTTATGTATTTGTTTTTTCGATGACTGATGAAAAAACGCTCGAACTGCTAATTTTGACGAGATGTTTTTGCTTATTTGGTCATCTAAATGCCAGTAATTTGTTAGACTACATCAGTCAACGTATATTTTTTCATGTATTCCCATTTTAAATTAGTTTAAAATAGTAATGAGCTATTTCACACACATGAAATACTTACTAAAATTTGTGAAATAATTTAAGGTATAATTAACAGATTCAAGAACTGAAGAACATTAAGTACCTTAATTCTATATATTCTTGATTAAATTTTGAAAACTCTCTGTTTAAAAACTATTTTTTTAACTGCCTCGAAGTTCCAAATTGTAATTATAAATAAAACTTTACCTCTAGAAGGCATTATGAAAAAAAAAGCACTAGCGCTTGTATGAAGTTGTTGAATAAACTAAGAAGAAGTATTTTTTATTTACTTGAGCATTGCATCTCAAGTTTATTTTAAAGTTTTAATTGCTCCTAATAAGTTTACAATGTGTAAAGACCCCCGCGACTTCCTATTTAATTAGCCTGTTAATGAGGAAGTTGCTAATAATTGGGAAAGAAATTCATTCGTTCTCAAGTGAAGAAGAAGGTTTTTTTTTTTAAATATTTTTTTTAAAGTTGCAAACACAATTTGAGAAAAGTTTTTTAAGTATAGAAGAATAAATAATACACATTTAATTTAAGCAAATTTATATTTTAAATGTATTTTTAGAATCAATTAAATAAAAGCTATATGAAAATGTATCACTTTATTCTCAATGTAAATTGATTTCAGATCTAAAGTTGCAAGCTATAGTTTAACGATTTATTAAATATTTACCTTATTTACTTAAAATGATATTTGTTCTTCTGCCTAGCTGCAAAATTTTTCTGTTCACCATCTTAAGTATTTATGCAAGGAACACCCAAAATTTAAAAATTGTTGCATTTCTGCAGCTGTAGAAAAGTAATGATGGTACATCAGAAAATGTGAGCGGTAAAAAACCCTGCAATCCAACTCCATTATAATTTACTAGGTGACAGGTGCGGAATTCCGCAAAAAAAAAAAAAAAAACTCTAAACTTAAAATTTAATACGACAATTTTTATTGGCTTCATTTGCACAACATCGCCATCTACTGCCGTCGTTCTGACAACTTTTCAAAGAGATCAAAGACACGTTCACTTTTACAACTACTACAAAAGTAATACCCTATACTGTACCTCAGAACCAGACTAACGTAAGTCCATTTTCGTCATTTTTCAGTAGAGGGGAAAAACGATGTATTCAACAATCGTTTTTCCCCTCTACCAAAAAATGACGAAAATGGACTTACGTTAGTCTGGTTCTGAAGTACCGTATTAAAATCAAATACCCAAGGCTACTACTAAACTAAATACTAACGTTATCGCAAAACTACCATAGTATTTTGAAACCATAAAAGTTACAATTAAGGTTTACCGAGCTAAGCCTTGGCTTGAAATGTCGCATTTAAAATTGATTTGAACAACAATGTAACGATTTTAACGTTTGAGCAAAAAATTTAACTTTTTCAAACTTCAATCGCTTATAAGTCGCTTAAACGTGGATTTTCCGAGATTCTCGTTACGCGGCGCTAGCGGAGAAACGTTCTAAAGAACGCTTTTTTTTTAATCTTTCGAATGAAATCAAAATGGAGACGATACGACAATTATTTCGCTAGATAGAGCCAATTTTGTGCCCAAAAATTGAAGTTCGAATAAAAAACGAACCGACACTTTTTAGAGGGTGGGTCTAATTTTCGTCAATAGCCCGGGGATAAGCTTCAAAATCATAAATTTTCTTGCAATTCGATAAAGAAATGAGCGAGTTTCGACCGGGTATAGGATTCGGCTTAGAGAAATAATATATGGAGATGACTTGTAATTAAAAAACACCAGAAACCTTTTCATGAGAAATTTTTGAAATAGACAACCCTAGCAGCATCATCTCATTGGCCGATGATCGGCCATTCATCGAAACCCGATGAAATTCTCATCGGCCGATGATCCAATATGTCTCATCGGCCGAGCAGAATACGAGCAGCAAAATCCGATGAGAATACGATGAGATTTGGAGCAATTTACGAGCAGATTAGTCCCTTGCCGAGTAAGTTTCATTGGGAAACTTGATCGGAAGGATATCGTTTTCCGATGGAATATAGCTCATCTTATTTTCATCGGGAAAGTTGATCGAAAGGATATCGATTTCCGATGAAAAGTAGCTCATCGAAAACCGTGCTCGGATACTGATCGAAACGATGTCATCGTGCGTTACAGGATCAGTTTACGAGGAGTTTGTTGCTCGGCCGAGCAAAATCCGATGAGTTGATGCTACTTGGGAAGTACTCAAGAAATTCCCCCTGTTGGTTCCTACTGCCGATATTTACCCTCCAGTTCCAGATCAAAGCAGTTTAGAAATACTTTTTCATGCTAGTTTAATGTATCATGGTCAGTTTATCCTAGTGTACTTACTGCCATGTGCTTTCGCTTGTCTAGTTAAAACGCATATATTCTTCGTAATTTTTTAATCAAGATTCCTTGCAGGAGGTCCAGAAGTTTTAGTGTTAGTCAGGGAACAAGAACATGATGCGTCAGACACTTGGCAGCTTGCGTTATCTTTTTGAAACAAATAACCGCTTTGAGTTAAAAACAAAAACAATGCGTCAATGTCTAAAAACGAGCTGAGGATTTCTGCCTCCAGCTTGTTTAATTCCTATTCCGTGCTGACGAGTGCCAAAAAGCACGAAACTGCAGTCCATGGATGGAATTAAAGTGCCATTAAAGTGATATTTTCAAAATTTTGGATTTTTCAAAAATCTGTGGGTGATGGAACATTTTTAATGCTATATTCTTTTTCAGCACCCTCTAAAATATAAAAATCACCACTTACTGAATGAGGAACAGAACCCAAGTAGCATCAACTCATCGGATTTTGCTCGGCCGATCAACAAACTCCTCGTAAACTGATTCTGTAACGCACGATGACATCGTTCCGATCAGTATCCGAGCACGGTTTTCGATGAGCTACTTTTCATCGGAAAGCGATATCCTTCCGATCAACTTTCCCGATGAAAATAAGATGAGCTATATTCCATCGGAAAACGATATCCTTCCGATCAAGTTTCTCGATGAAATTCCTCGGCACGGGACTGTTCTGCTCGTAAATTGCTCCAAATCTCATCGTATTCTCATCGGATTTTGCTGCTCGGATTCTGCTCGTCCGATGAGACATATTGGATCATCGGCCGATGAGAATTTCATCGGGTTTCGATGAATGGCCGATCATCGGCCGATGAGATGATGCTGCTAGGGAAACCTTGTTTTCCAGTGTAATTAGATATCAACTCTTCGCTCAACTGTTTAAAAAACATTTTGATTGCTTTTTCTAAGAATAAGAAGAATAAATCTAAGATAAACAATTCAAAATGTTTTCCTAACTAACTAAGCACATCTTGAATTTTTGAGAAAATCATCCCGCAACTATTTTCGAGGAAGGATCCATAAATTCATTTTTCCAGCCAAAAAGATATCACCTCAGAAATCTATACAACATAATCTTTTTATTCTACACGAGGTATTTTAAGGTTGCCTAGGTGACCCCAGGAAAGAATCAGGTGACGTCAAGTGCCGCCATAACAGGTGGTAATCGAGTACGAGGATCGAATTCACTCCACTGCCGAAATCGTAGGTTGGAGAAGAAGAAAGGTCAGATTTGTGAAAGACAGGAAACGCAACTCTTGTGAACGATGATAGGGGAAATAAAGGGAGACAAGGGAATCTGATGAAAGAACAATAGAAGCGGGCAATAGTCAGTTTGGAATAATAATTAGCTTGGCTTCTGTAAGAATAGGTTTATCTTACAATACTTGAGATTGAGGACGCTTAGCAGTTATTCGAGTTGCGTAATAAATATCTGAAGAACATTTTGTCATTAAACGCTGCTCACATTTTGTTGAAGAATGGTTGTGCCATTTTGTTAGTCTGGGGAAATTGCAGTTCGGTGAGCTGTAAAAGTCAATTGCTATTGACACAATTCCTTGCTTTTTGTATAGTGAGAAAGTGTTTGAACATTATTTATTACAGCAAATGTGAACCAGAGAAAACATTGTTATAAAAACTAATGTATATTATCTGGTTAGGCTTTGTGTCCACCAGATTGGAAAAAAAAGGCACAATGATGTGCAAAAGTACTTAGTTAAGTTCAAAGCTTTTAATTATGTTATGTCATTTTAAACATAAATTTAATTGAATCTCAATTGAAATAAAATATAGATAACTTTTTAGAACAAATAATAATGGCGTGCATAAATGTATTTGATTTTGTTGTTTTTTGGTTCTGTCACAACAGAAATATATCATACATGCTTTTTAACCTTTAAATTCAAACGTAAAATAGTATTAAGTATTTAAAAACAAAGAACTATTCAAAATCTTCTAAAAATGAATATAATTGTAGTTATTTTATTTTTCAAAATCCCTGCCATTGTTCGATTGGAATTACTTGACCCTATCACGAAAGTAAAGTTCAGAAAATAAAATGATAGATATGCCGAAGCATGTGCAGCGTTTTCTAGTTAGCCTGTGATTGTTTTGTACAATTCTCAATCTCTCTCTCTATCTCTCATACACTTACAGACAGCGATATAACTACCTTTCGTTTTCAAGGCAAAAATTAACTTCTTGACTTTTGTTCGACACTGAAGTTAAAGTAGGATGAGTGGAATATACTTAAATAGAGAAAACTATACTACTAATCAACAAAAGGAAAAAGCTAACTTTAGAAGGTTAAAATGGAAAATGTAAAGAGGCATGAACTGTTTTGATTTCTATCAGTTGGAATGTTTGACATGACATGCATTTAAAAAAAAAAAAAAAAAAAAGCAAGCCAAGAAAAAAGAAAAAAATAATGAAATAATTTTGGAATTCCCGATGCTAATTTTACAAAACGCGAAAAAAAACGAAGTTTTTCAAGCGTATTTTCGATTTTTAACCCATGAAATATGCTTTCAAAAGCTTTAAAAATATTTCTGCACATACACATGCATATAATTATCATTCGAACGTAAATATATGTATATTTTTTGAAATCGATGATTATTTTTAATAAAAAAATGTAGAGATGACATTTCTTTAAAACGAAATACCGGGAGAGAACGATATTCCAGCAAAGCTTCGATGGGGCAATGAAAAAAGAGATTTACAGATATTGCTATTGGGAAAACTCGAATGGTCTGACACGTGGATTCTGAGAAAGCACCATCACATATCACCAATATGTTATTGAAATGTGTCGCAAGGCACCCGACGGTTTGCATTTCAGCCCTTCCTAACCATACGAAATAAAAAGTGGGCTACAGGGGTTCAACAGTTCTTAAAGCTCAAATTTAGGTGCTGATTTTGGGAGAGCAATTTAGGTTTGAATATAATTTAGAAGTGACACAGGTTCGTTAAATGTTTTATTTTCAGTAAAATAAAAGATCTTCGTATTGCTGTTCGCGAACCATACACGGATTGATTATTCAGTAGAATGCGTCTTTATAGAGTTTTAATAGTACAACTTTGATTTTTTTTTAAATTTTAAATTGCTCAAAAGAATGAAAAATGCAGGGATTCCATTTTTGGGGAAAATATTGCTATAAAAATGAAAATTAATAACTTTATTACAAGTTACGGATTTACAATAAGAATAATACACAAAAATAAGTTATGACCAGTAACTTTTTTGGTCGGGATTCTTTCCAATGCTATTTGCAGCTTTTAAAAGTTTCTGTGGACATTCTAATGATAATGTCTAAAAAAAATAAAAAAACACGTATTGAGTAGCTGACTGAACAAGTTGCAAAGTTAATCGCATACCCTCCCTGCCTGTAACGTCAATATGTTGCACTCGAACTACATAAAGTAATACACCGAAAGTCAAAATTACTCGTGTCTTCTCAGCCATTTCAGCTCTACATATATTTCTATCATTTACTTGAAAGTTCAAACATTTTGATATATTTTTTTTTTAAAGACGTGCTCCTTTGTGTGTGTGGATGCCAGTCTACACGTAAATCTACAACATCAGAACTCATGATACGTTCATTTCAATGTGCCTCCAATGTGTTTCTTCACGTCAATGTGTTCGCCCTGCAATGTGTTTATTTTTTTTTCTTAAAAAAAGAAATATGATTTATCATATTTCTTTTTTTAAGAAAAAAAATTGGTTTGAAAAAAAAATAAGGTTTTGAAGTAATGTTAGATTGGCAGAAAGAAAATAATATAGAAGACTGAAATTGCAATACAGAAAGAGCTGCTTATCAATTTTGATACTGCTAATTAATTTGGTCTCCTTATTAAAATTTTCATTCAACTGGTTAAATTTAAATTAAGGTTGATTTTGTTAAATCCGCGTTCAAGCAAGACCGCTTCACCAAGTGCTTGTTTTAAATTGTTATAACTGTTATAATTGTTACTCAAAGTTACTAAACTTTGACTCACACTATTTGTGAAGGATTACGTCACGGAAAGCGCTGCGAGGACTAAAAAAATGTAAATTAATTTAAATTATACTCTGTAGAAGTATAAAAGTATATTCTAGAAATGGCTTTTCACTTTCATTATAAGCACACACGTAAGAAAACTAAGTATATTAGTTATGATTTAGCTTATAATTAGATTCTCTTGAATTGATTTAGCGTGCTTGTAGTGATTTGATCTTATTGAAAGTTCACTACTTTTTAAAGAGCTTTCGATCGTTAAAAAGCAACTGAAAAACGATGTTTTGCAGTAAATACGTAATTCTAGATCACTGTTTGGAAACCTTTAAGATCATAATCACACAGAAAAAAAAACGCTACACACCTTTACCAAGCAAAGAAATTACTTTACTAAAGATGCAACACAACTTATTTTCTAAACAACGTTAAACAGAAACAGGAAAAATGTTTATTTGCAATGCCATTGATTTCCTAGCAACTGTAAAATCAATTCTTGTTATGCAAACGTACTTTTCCTGCATAATCGTGGATAACTCATATTAGGAAAAGCCTTTTGCGTGCCGAACTTTATCTTTTATTGCGTACGATTTTCTATTCATTCAAAATGTGAATATAAAATAGTTCATAAATTCTTTGTTTTCCAATTTTATTGGAATCTCATATTAACTGTTGCCATTAAACCTTTGTATACTTTGCAAACAGTAGCCGCACTGAATTTATAAAAGTTTTTCTTTCATTTTCACTCAAAGCCTCTGTGGGACTTCAACCGAGATTTGTGACCGATCATTAAAATTCGCTTTCTATCACGCAATCCACACATAACGTATTTCATCCTCTAAGAGCCATAGCTGTAATTTATTGCATATTTAATTAAGCAACCTTAAGTATGTTTCATTAAATTTCTTGTTTCTTGCGTGATATTTCATAGCTTAAGTGTTCCAGTGCGACAACATGAAAGGCGTTTTGTTGTTTTCCTTGCATCAAACTACAATCAAAGTAGCGATTTTTATTGCATACTACTAAAAATTCTACAGAGATATCAAATGAAAAGAAGCCATATATGCATGTGGTAATTAACTCTAAGTCTTTCTTATTTGTTTTGTATTTTATTGAGGTCTTTCAATAATATTACTGCAAGGAAAATTTATTTTGTGCTCTTGTGTGAAAGTTGGAGACGAAGTACGGGTTAAGAAGCAGGCTCAGTAAGGTGTATTAGTGTTTCAAATACTTAAGAGAAAACTTAAAATAAATAAATAAATAAATAAACAGAACAAAATATATAAATTAATAAAAAGTAAATAAAAATAATAAATAAGAATGAATAAATGAATCAAGCACTAAGTCTCTTGGTGCGTATACTTAGTGATTGGTTATGCTTTTAGGTTTATGACAAGGCTAATTAATGTCTGTAACAAAGTTGAGCTTCTGAATATGATTATGTAGTTTCAAGTTATTTTTTCCTTAGAAATACTTTCTGGAATGCAAAATACGAGTATACTCTCCGCAGTGTAGAAAATACGGCACT
Organism: Uloborus plumipes; assembly: GCA_038373865.1. NCBI lineage: Eukaryota > Metazoa > Arthropoda > Arachnida > Araneae > Uloboridae > Uloborus > Uloborus plumipes. The sequence continues at coordinate 4,744 of JAXGGA010003989.1, read as the reverse complement.
ATGTGGAATGGGTTGAAAAAATTTACCAATTTTCAAGAACACTACGCAGCACAACTAGTTATGCTGATAATCAGAAATGCAAGATGGTCACGCCAAACCACTGTCTTGAAATTTTGTTATGATAACGTGATTAGGAGAATTGGATTGTTTAATGGCACAATGGCTTGTTCAAGGACGCGAATAACTAATGACAGCTACTGGTTGAGTCTTCAAAACTGTCAAGAAGATGTAGGCAATCCAATCACTCTTATTTAGAGTTAAACCCCAAAGAGCTGTAATACATTTGCTTGTGGGCCATTCCACGATCAAGTGTGGGACAATCGCACTGAATTTTCCCGAACATTTATGTATGTATACGAATCATTTAAGGCTCGAAGTTAAAAATTTGCTAATCTGGGGAAAGCTCTTGACTTGCGTGATTTTTTAAGCTAATTTTTTTTTCTTTATACCTTTTTTAATTGGCTTTTTTCAATCACGTAGTGCTATCACGTGTGGGACAAGCTTTTGGACATTAGTTTTCATTCTTCCATGTTTCAGCAAAAATTCCTGCGAATCTCTTGTACTCTTGGAGCTGCAAATTTTTAGGCATGTAAAATGGATCCCTACAAATAATGTTTTGCAGTATTAGCTCTTAAAATAAATTTATACTGGACTTACAACTGATTTAGTAACGATCACGTGTGGGACGTATAAATCACGTGTGGGACATCGTGCGATTTTCTCACTTTCAAAGGAATAAAAACAGTTACAAATTAATATGAAAAACATACTTTATTGTATAAATCAGGAAATATCTACTTAAAAAACATGTGTAAAAACAAAAATTAACTTTTAGAAATAAAAATTTCACTAAGTAAACTGCTTAGAGATTTAAAAAAAAAAAGGATGCAAACTAAAATGTCAGCAAGCTTTTGGCTGATATTCATTAAGAACTAAATATAAGTAGTTTTAAATGTCCGAAAATGCATATAAGCCTCTCCTTTTCGAACAGATTGGGGGAGAAATAATTTTAAGGATATCCTATCTTTGATAACAAGTTTCTTTTCGTTCTTTAGGCCATTTAAAACATCCTGGAAGTTTTGCAGCTTTTTTAACCTCTGATTTCTTTTTCGCTCTCTCATATTTTTGAAGGTTCATTACCTCTTTCGGTATCATTTGTTGTCGCTTCTTCTTTCTTAAATCAGAAATTCTTTTCTTCTCATCTTTTTGAAAGTTTGGGTTTTCTTTTTTCAATTTTTTCCTCATTTTTTTCATCCCAGTTGCACTTTTTGAAGACATCTTTATAGTCTAAAACCAAAATTCAATTTAAATGCGAGAACTAAAAAAATATTTAAACAAAGTCTGATTTTAAAAAGTCAATATTGAAAAAATAGTTATCCCCGTTTTTACAGCACTTATCTGTACAAAATGCTTGAAAGATTGCTAAGTTTTACATTCATTTTAATGTTTTTACAGTGAAACCATTCTTCATTTGTGCCTGCTAATTACTAATATTTTTTAGAATATTTGAAAAAAATTATAATAAGAATATTTATTAGATACGCAGATCAATACCGTCAAGCTTGTAAACAACATACTTTTTTATTCTTCGCCTATTTAAAGTACATTCAACTTACTAAACGAAAGATTACACATAGAAACAATAGTAATACTTATGAGTTTTTGTTCAGAACTATATTTTCTTAAAATGTTCAGAACGCGGCATCACGTGTGGGACACTTTTAATTACTTCATAACTATTTAAGAAATTGAAATTATTACAGACCACTTCCAGAAATATTTATGTATGTTGAGGTTACTTACAAGTCGTAACCATTTTAAATTTTATCGCCAATTTGCAATTTAAAAATATGCAAGTTTTCGATCACGTGTGGGACATGAAATTACGTTAACTTTAACTCGTAATAAATATAATTTGAGCTGCAGTAGAATCCTTAAATAAGGTATAAAATGAAAAAGGCTCTCACAATCTTTTAACGTAAAAAAGCAGAACTGTCCTACTTTATATAGAAGCAAAGTAAACCCACTTTGAAATCAGCATGTTTTTACTTTGCAACATTTAGTCGGTGTCAGCCATCTTTGAAACCCTGTTGCCACTCAAAAAACGAAATTACTGAAAAATTATTCCTAGATCCATACTATTTGAAGTTTCAAGAATAAACTTAGTATATTTTACCCTTTCAAAAATGAAATTTTTTCTGATTGTGAAATGTCCCATTTTACGTGGGATGGCCCATGTGCTTTGCATAAAAAAGATACTACGACAATGTCTTGTCATGCAAACTAGGATAAAATTCAGCAGCAATTATTGTTTTCCAAACCTAGAAAAATCTTCAAATAAATCTTGACCGTGGAGGGTGAAATATTCTACTTGCCCTCAACGTGGCCGTAATGATTAGGTTGCCATCAGACATTCCCGGCCACCGCCGGTACTTATCTTCACTGACGATACGATGATACAATGTTGATGAGTTGATGGAGTAGACTGAGTTACTTTACCTTCAGAAACTATCAAAATGATTTTTTTCCAGATGGAAGTTTTTTGGTAGAGAAACCTTACAGAATTCCCTGTCACTATCTTAGCTTGCTATGAAAACTAATCATCACCCAAGCATGTCTGGGAAGGGATTAAGTGTTATTCATCTGTCCTGATGTAGCTTTCATTACACGTCAAAGTGTGGACAATTGTTAAATGTATTTGAACTTCCACCACTCATAAAACTCTTCTCATTTAAATGAATCTGTGGCTCGTAGAACTTCTATTTGCATTTTCGAGAGGTTTTTATGTTTCTTGAGAATTGCCCTGCACATCTTTCCACTGCATAAATTTACCTTTTTGTAAATTGCGTCGCATATTTACAACCTCCAGTTCTGCTTTATACCAATTAATGTTATTACGTTTTGCTTTCCCTTTAATATGTTGCATTTTATGCATCATACACGTAGCTAAGACTAAGCATAATGCAAATTGCCCAAATAAAAAACCAACTAAAAGCATTTCACAATTCTGTCTGAACTTGTACATCTTATGTGAAGACATTTTACAAATCGAAGCATTCATTCATTCAATTGTGAACTTGACATTTTACTTTTAGCTAAAAGAGATATGATCGAGAATATATGACCGCTGAGTCATGATAGCATTAAAGTCCGCATTCTTTTTGACCTTCCAAACAAAAAATTCTAGTCCCGAGGTAGATAATGATAGTAGAGACATAAACCAACAGCAAAGAATTATGTAATTCTGAGGTTTTGTTCATCAAGAGTATCGCACAAAGGCAAAGAAAACGGAAATGCCAAAAAATATCTGCGGAAAAAGCAAGAACAAAACTAGTGACGGAAGCGGCAACCGGAGGTGGTAGGACTCTTGGCAGCGATACAATCCACGCCTGTTAAAGAAATAATCACTCCTGGAACACAAACAGCCGTAGGAAACACCCCTTAGTCCGGTTTGAATAAGGTTACTATGATCCGAGCCAGTTCAACAAACATTTTGTGACTCGATTTGTGCTCTTTTTTTTTTTTTTCAAGTTCTCACTGAAGTCCACTAACTGCACTAAAAAAAAAAAGTTCAACATCGATTACCCGAAGTAATGAAGTAATTGGGACCGAACTTATTTCGGATAATCTAGATATTCGAGTAATTCAGAATTCATCAATAATCATCTAGTTTAATTTGCAGTATCGTCATTGAAAGGTGATTATTATGACTATTTAAACCGGTAAATGAATTAATGTTACAAATGAAAACAACTTTATTCCTGAAACAAAAACTTACATTGGTGTAAATGGAAGCTCCATCTGGTGTAAGTTAGCCATTCTTACCGTGTAGTTCTATCCCGAAGTTTTCTTAAAAGCATGAGTTCAGAGGAATCAAAATTCGTGTTGTTTTAACAAAATAAGGATTTTTGAGAAAACACTCAAAAGCAGTGTTGCTGATCTTATATACTCTGGAATTATTCTCATGTTTATTATCATCTTCTTTTGAAGATATTTGAACTTCTGCTATTCATTCCTCATCATTAAGCAACTTGAAGCCTGCATCGTCCACGGCAGAATTCAATTTATCTGTGATTTCTCTATCCCTGCAATTTTCAAAACATTTTATTGTGATAAAAAGATGTTGCGTACAAAAGGTATGTGATCAAACATAAACTTTAAAATTACATTTTTGTTAAGAGAAAACTTTGGATGAGAGTAGAAAGTGAAAAAAAAAAAAACTGAAGAAGGTTCGAAAAATCGAGGCTCTACTGTATTGCAATTTTTACAGAAACTTTTAAGTATTTTTCCAATCATTGCAGTTGTAAACTGACTTGAAAGCACTTCATGATGTGAAATTGGATAACACCTGCTAAAGTAAATACTGATGGCGTTATCTGTGATCCAGAGATCTTAGTGGATAAGAGGGTAAAGGGAAGTTTGGTGCACTTGAGGTGATTTCTTCGACTTTTAAAGGTTTTGACCTTATGAAAAGATGTATTTTCTCTGGTTAGGAGTGCTAATTATTTCATTAAAATCTGGATCAATAAAATGGGTATTGACATATGTAACAGAGGTAAAATGATGATAGTTTTTATTATTTGACTGACTTAAAACTATGATTATATTAGTTCGGAATAAAGAAATTTAATGCTGGAGAAAAGAGAGTGTAAAGATTCTTCTTTGGGGGGGGGGGGAAGAGCATTATTTTAAATTAAAATATTACTATTTGTTTATTCAGTTAGTTTCAAAAAGCAGTTGACTT
>JAXGGA010003988.1:0-94332 GCA_038373865.1 Uloborus plumipes | reverse complement strand
AAAAACGGCTCTTAAGTACACAATTACTGCAATAATTTACCAAACAACCATTGATTATGACATTCAAAAATATAACCGTGCGCTGTTTAATTTTCTAAAGAGACAGAGGAGATCAAAATAGAGATGTTACCTTTTCGAAATAAACGATTCAATTATAACATGTTTGGCTTCGTCCAACAGCCCCCCCCCCCAAAAAAAAAAACACTTTGGTCCACTGGTAGGTCCATGTAGCTTTTGCAAGAAATGCCACAAATTAAGTTCATTCAAATGTAATTGGCAAATATCTCATTACAGAGTCTACCAAGTTTTTCTTCCAGTTTCAGTATTACACCTTGTATTTTCTGTCTTTGTAGTGCATTCATCAAAACCAATGCAAACAGTTTCCTAATCAAAGAAACAATTTATTGTTCCTGACTTGTCTAAGAAATGTAAATGTGTGCTCTCATTGGTGGGGAGCGCGGGTGGCACCCAAAATGCGTCCACTTCCTCGTGGTGAGTCCTGGGTACTTTCAATGAGCAAGCAAAGAGTTGCGTAGTTCAAAGAAACAACAAAATGATTAAGAAAATGTTTTGAAGGCACTTTAAGTAAATATTGAGAGGAAATATCAAATTATAAAATTTCTGCTTAATATTGAAAATATCGGAAATTTCGAAAATTTTCATGAACTTTGGGCTTAATGCGCAGACTGAAATCATGATCTAAAATGGTTTTAACCCATTAAACGCCGCTATATGAAATACATAAAAAATCAAAAAAGAATTTACTTTTTTCATGAAAGGCATATATCTCTAGTACAGCGCAGTTGAAATTTTCAAAAAATCTTTAACTGATTAGAAATTATAGGCTGTTCCCATAATGGGAGCTTTGGCGCTTTTGAGGGGGAAAACCATCCGATGTCTTAGCTGCGTTTCTACCGCGTTCGGTTCCGTTTCTACTCCTTTTTCCTACTACGTTTTAAAAGAACCGCGTCTTAAATATTATACATTCTTATACTTTTATGTCCATAACAAAAATCCATGCATATATATGTGTATATGTGTATAATCTTTTCCAAAATAGGAGATATATTTCATTTACATTGCGCATGAAAAGATAAATACTAAAAGTAAATGAACTATGGATGAAAGCAAAAAAGAAAAACTATAACATAGAAAAAAAGCTAAGCCAATCCTTAAATCAATCTTTAGATTTTTTAATGAAAATGTGAAGTAGAATTTTGATGCAGCATTCGACGCATTTTTTACATTTAGTTCGAGTGTTCTTTTTACAAAATTTATACCGAGATTGTTTTTCAGCGCTTATAATGAAATGGTTTACTCCATCAAAATGTACAGTTGCGTTTACCGGTCCGCAAGGTCCTAACTGGGGAATTGATATTGCCTTATTTTGAACTTTTCATTAGAACTTTAGCAATTATTTTAAAAATATTAGTTGTTTCATTTCGCCCTTGAGCTCTTTATGAATTCTAAAGGCTGTGTTACATCAACCATATTTAGTGTATTAGTAAAAAAAGGCCACCACCAATTTCTTTCCTTTGAAACGAGACCTGTATGTACTAAGAAATTGATCTAAGAGATCAACACCTCCCACATATTTATTGTATGATACAATTAGATGGGGTTGAAGCAAATCAATTTGTTTTTTTTTTCTTTTGAACCCCAACTTTTGACTAGTCCCAACGGAGCTTCCGTTTCAAAATTCGATGCTAAGCACACTATTTTATTATCCTTCCATTTTACGACACTTAAGTTTTCAGTTTGAAAGGTTTTTTTTTTTTTCTTGTAAATGAAGATATCGAAATATGAAAGCTGAATCCGCCAAAAAGAGTAATTCGCATAGAAAGCAAAAATATGATACTGTTCTCAGTCTAACTATCTTGAGAATAGTGCTAACATTCACAAAACATAGTTCAACAAATATTTTTTCGAAAAACTCAGAAAGGAGTACACGTGTCTCGTGACGTAGATTACCCCTTTGTGCCTAGCAGCATTCCTTTCTTCATTGTAAGCGCGCGTACACAAAAGGCTAGTCCCTTCACGCCAAAGCTCCCTTTCTGGGAACAAAAAGTTTGAGGGATTCTGGCATGCCTTTAAATGAATCGTTTCATTCCGGTTTTTTCATATGTTGTTTGTTGGAATATCTGCTTTAGATATGCAGAGCACTTGAAAAAATTTAAAAATCCATTGATTTAGTTTTTTTTAGTTTTTTATATTTTCGTAAAAAACGCAAAGTTCCATTTTTTGGAAAAATGCGGAAAATTATATAAAATTCAAAGATTTCACTGAATTTTTTTTATGATATACTTCAATTTGTTGAAATTCGCATGGGAAGCGTTTTTTATGAATTACTCCAATTTCTTCAGAGAAAAAAAAATATAAGTAGATGTTCCCGCAATGGGAGCTTTGGCGCTTAGTAGGTTAAAAAATTCCTTGTATATTTCATACCTTTTTCTTCCATTTAATAACCACCCGTCACTAGTTTTATCATTTGCAATATTTTTTTAAAAAATTTGAAAAATCTAAAAAAAATCAAAAATTTCAAAACTTTAGGCCAAATGCGCAGACTAAAGATAACGTCGCAAAAGTGAAATATTTTACAGAATTGTTATTTTTCCTCATTCACAGTAAATGAAAGGTACCCGTTTACGAAAATCAAAAATTCATTTTTTTCGCTCCACCCTATTAGACAGTAAAAAATATAATAAGCATTTTTACTGATGTTTTTTTATACCTTTTACTTTTGATGTACAATTTCAAACTGATATGTAATGCAATGAGTAACCGCCCCTAAGCAAGGGCTAAGGCAGAAGCATGCAATACACCGCCAACTCGGCTATTTCGATCCATGGACAGCTGTTTCGAGCTTATGCTCTCATCAGCATGGAATACTAGATATTATTACGAATATATAATATTTGTATTCCATGCTGATGAGAGCATAATAAGCTCGAAACAGCTGTCCATGGATCGAAATAGCCGAGTTGGCGGTGTATTGCATGATATGTAATGTTTAATTTTCCTTTGGTTATTTCACAATCTTTCCAGGTTCCATATAATCCGATATTTTAATTAATATTCTTAAAATCCCGTTCAAGTACGCTGTTCAAAACCATTAAAGGAAGTTTAGGTACATGGTAGATATTACTGCTTGAGAATGACTTAGATTATAGATACATGATTGACAGCCGTGGTATGCGGTATATGCAAAAAATGACATATGCTTGGCAAGAAATAAAACATTTTATTGATCAGTATTGACCCATTTTAAAAATTCGTATTTGTTGAAGCATAAATCCAAAACGAACGATCTCGATTCCTATGGAAAGAGGAATTTTCAGTCTTTTTTTTCAATGACTAATATTCTATATAGCCATCGTCTGCTGCACATCGTCCTGTGACACACGCGGTCGGCCTGTGCTTTTCACTTGACACGCACATTCAGTCTGTTGAAATTGCCTGAACCAAAGGCTAATACTTTCCCCAGTTGGTGATTCAACACCGAATTTGGTGCGAAATGCCAGATGCACCACTATTTGAGACTCACTTTTTGTTTTTTTTTTTGGTTTTTGGGGGTCATTCCAGCGAAAATGGTACAAATCAGTCCCGAGGCTTAGGATTTTTGTAAAATCAATTTTAATTATTACCACCCATTAAGTGTAATTTTTTTATTGGCTTTCCATTTAATTTTGTGTAATCAAGTATCAATTGTTTATGTATAATCCATTTATAAAGGACACAAAAAAAAGTCAGATAAAGCAGAAAATGACTCGTCCCAACTTCAAATTACTAGAATTTAAAATGTGATTTAAGATTAAGCTGAAATGTAACAACAAAATAAGTTACACTGAATTGCACAAAAGATGCTTCTGACACCATTTCTATAGACTATTACGCAAATGAAAAAAAAATCCCCAAAAAACAACTATTATTCATCCATGTTCCCAGATTTTCTCTGTTTCGAATTGTCCACTCTGTTACAAGGCTTTTGGAAATAAAATAAACAATTGCATTCAATATGATATACAGGGTGAGTTCGATCTAATCTGCCATACGAAAAGGGGTGATAGAAGAGCCCAAGTGGAGTATAGAACCACCCATTAGCGGTGTCAATACGTAACCGTAACCGAGTTATGGTATATTTAAGGAAAATTCACAAAAAAACAAAATTCTGAGAAAAAGACCGATTTCTGAAGTTCCTGTTGGGTCTACGGAAATAATTTCAGAAACAACCGTATGAGCTACAACCGATCAAATCTACTAAAAACTGGCCCATTTCACTAGCTTTCAGATGATACAACAGAAAATCATATTGGGCTTTAAGTTCAGTAGATATTCTGACTTTTGTTTGTAACAGTATGAAAATCGCCCTTCGTCAAAATAGGGAAACCAGCGAAGATTCATAATTTTATGTTCTAAATTTTATATTTCATGTAAATGTACTGTTTCCTTTATTCAAGAAAAGGAAAGTTTTAAAGCTAAATATTAAATTGTAACACTTTATTGAGTTAACAATCACAACAGAAGACCACAACACGAAGAAACAATGGAAGCATTACTTTAACGCGCTTTTCACAAAGAAAAATTCAAAGTAAATGAGTTACACTAACATCTATGAGTCTATTTACATGTAAGCAATCTTCAAAATTTCCCAGAGCTACTGAAATTATCATCCCCCACACCAGATAGAAGCCCTTGGCCTTTTACGAGCGGAAACTACCGTCGCTCTCAATGAAATTTCATTTTCACTTTTGCTACCGCTCTATCAAGCTAAATGCGCAAATCCTACCAACTGGTTGCATCCGAGCAGTAAATTGCTTGTTTCAAGAGTCCCCAAACAAAGAAGTTCACTGGCGTCAGGCTTGGTGATTTAGGTGACCAAGGAATGGGACCCAAATGACCAATCCCTTGCTGATTGTTCTGTCAGAAAGTCTCGAACTGCATTTGAAGAATGTGCAGAAATACCACTGTGTTGGAAAATTAATTTCGCTCTCTCCCAAACAGAAGTAACATAAAGTAAATCAGGCAAGCACTGATTCCAGAACCTCTAAATATTCTATTCCTGTCAGGTTACATTGAAACTCTATCAACCGATCGCCGATTACGCCAGACCTTTAAGCTAAATCACATTTGAAACCACGAGTCTCGGATTAGTATCGCAACAGTGTATCAATTTAAGTTCCCCTAAGGAAACAATCTTCACACAAATAAACCTTCAATACATGGAATATATTCAAATTTGTCACTAACATATGCTACTTTCGCACTCAATCGGATATGCAAATTTCTTCTAACCATTTCACATAAGAGCATTGGTTTAGCAACCCAGATCTCCAAAACGAGTAAAAATTTTGCAGATGTCTACTAGGCTGAGACATTCAACTACATCATTTCCTAAAAAAAAACTGGACAGGTGAGTCGATGTTAACTCGAAGTTGCACGATACATGTACATTTCTGTGGCATCAGTATTTTTAACAAAATTCATTTTCAACCTTATTTAAACTTATCATTCCAAAAGCGATTCAGCTTAAAGGTTTGACTTGGCGTAATCGGCGATCGGTTGATAGAGTTTCAATGTAACCTGACAGGAATAGAATATTTAGAGATTCTGGAATCAGTGCTTGCCTGATTTACTTTATGTTACTTCTGTTTGGGAGAGAGCGGAAATAATTTTCCAACACAGTGGTATTTCTGCACATTCTTCAAATGCAGTTCGAGACTTTCTGACAGAACAATCAACAAGGGATTGGTCATTTGGGTCCCATTCCTTGGTCACCTAGATCACCAAACCTGACGCCAGTGAACTTCTTTGTTTGGGGACTCTTGAAACAAGCAATTTACTGCTCAGATGCAACCAGTTGGTAGGATTTGCGCATTTGGCTTGATGGAGCGGTAGCAAAAGTGAAAATGAAATTTCATTGAGAGCGACGGTAGTTTCCGCTCGTAAAAGGCCAAGGGCCTCTATCTGGTGTGGGGGATGATAATTTCAGTAGCTCTGGGAAATTTTGAAGATTGCTTACATGTAAATAGACTCATAGATGTTAGTGTAACTCATTTACTTTGAATTTTTCTTTGTGAAAAGCGCGTTAAAGTAATGCTTCCATTGTTTCTTCGTGTTGTGGTCTTCTGTTGTGATTGTTAACTCAATAAAGTGTTACAATTTAATATTTAGCTTTAAAACTTTCCTTTTCTTGAATAAAGGAAACAGTACATTACATGAAATATAAAATTTAGAACATAAAATTATGAATCTTCGCTGGTTTCCCTATTTTGACGAAGGGCGATTTTCATACTGTTACAAACAAAAGCCAGAATATCTGCTGAACTTAAAGCCCAATGTGATTTTCTGTTGTATCATCTGAAAGCTAGTGAAATGGGCCAGTGTTTAGTAGATTTGATCGGTTGTAGCTCATACGGTTGTTTCTGAAATTTTTGACTGAAAAGTTTGATGAAATTTCATTTTTGAGTGTTTCCAGTGTTTGAAAGCTTGTAACTCACTCTGAAGTGCGACTATCTTGATGAAAAACATGTCATTTTAAAGGATTTTTTCTGCTCTTTCGAAATATGTGCTTATTTTGTGCGTAGACCCAACAGGAACTTCAGAAATTGGTCTTTTTCTCAGAATTTTGTTTTTTGCGAATTTTCCTTAAATATACCATAACTCGGTTACGGTTACGAATTGACACCGCTAATGGGTGGTTCTATACTCCACTTGGGCTCTTCTATCACCCCTTTTCGTATGGCAGATTAGATCGAACTCACCCTGTATATATATATATATATATATATATATATATATATATATATATATATATATATATATATAATATATATATATATATATATATATATATATATATATATATATATATATATATTTATATATATATATATATTTATATATATATAGGATATTTATATATATATTTAGGAAAAAATCTCTAAATTACGAAAGGAATTTCGGGTCTATTCAATGTTTTTCAAAAAATCAAATTTTGAAAGAGTTACGAAATTTAGATTTTTATACAGCCCCCCAGTCCTATCAATCATGTTTAGTAAAACATTCTTGACACTGTAACGTTTAAAACTAAAAAAAATCACTGTTCTATCACAAAAATTGACCGAGTTATGACGTTTTGAAAAATCAAGATTTTGCATTATTTCATGACGTCATCGAGAGATCGCTTTACTGATGACGTTATGAAACAATGCAAAATCTTGATTTTTCAAAACGTCATAACTCGGTCAATTTTTGTGGTAGAACAGTGATTTTTTTTTAGTTTTAAACGTTACAGTGTCAAGAATGTTTTACTAAATATGATTGATAGGACTGGGGGGCCGTATAAAAATCTAAATTTCGTAACTCTTTCAAAATTTGATTTTTTGAAAAACATTGAATAGACCCGAAATTCCTTTCGTAATTTAGAGATTTTTTCCTAAATGAACTACATGCTTATCTCTAACGGTTAAGAAATTAGCTATTGGTCCACGATTGGAGTGGACACCCTGTATTTTTAAATATCTGCCATTATTAGCTTGTTACGTTTAATTATATAGTTAGCAACCAAGTTGAGCCTAATTCTTTTCTTATGATAGTTGATTTGAACTATTGGATGTCCACTCTGTTAGTCGTATTAATGATGAAAAAATGCATATTTTCTTGAAATTTCAGACACTTACAGTTTTAGGCTATTTATTCCACTTTAAGCTTGTTCTGTGATTGTAACTTTTCTTCGTGATTAGAAAGATAATTTCATTTGTCCACTCTGTTAAGGGGATGGTAGATGTTGTAACTTAATTTTTTTATTTATTTATATATTAACATAAAATTTTGGCAAAATGCATATTTTTGCTTGTTGACAATAAAAAAAAATTTAAAGTTTAAAAAAAAAAAATATTTTTTTAAAAAATTTAAATTAAAATTTAAAATTTTACGATATTTTAAAATGATGCTCGCGCATTGTTATTATTCTAATTATATTTTTTCCCCTATAAACAGTTTTTACGATTCTTCATAAAGTGCTGTAGGCATTAAAATATTACATATAGGCAAAAGTTTTTTTTTGTTTTGAGTAATACATGCCATACAAGGATTTTATACGAAAAAAATGTATAATTTTTCCTTTTTGTCAAAAAAAATGTATTAAGATATTTGACAGGACAAAATTGAATGCCCGGGCTCATAGCTACATATACATTGCACATTTTACACAAATTTCATGGATGTAGACCAAAAGCTCATGCGCGAGCGTGATTTGGAATAACCACATTACGATAAATCACGCAAACTGAGAAAAACGCAGTTTTGTAACAAACTTGCATTCTATTAGCAGTTTCAACTCACAAATATGCCGAAAATGGTTAAAGTCAAATAATAACCTTCATGTGGATAAAAATACCAATATATAACTCATTTTTGGTATGTTTCGGAGTCTGATAACCGTATTCTGAAGTTCGCCACATAATTTTCTGAGTGAGATTGATACTAAATATTTTCATGTGTCATGAAGTATCGACTCTATAGGACGAATGAGAGTCTCTTTGAGTCAATAAAGCAGAAAATGCTTCTTCTATTGAAATGCATTACACTAATACAGTTATAGATTAGTACTTTACCACTATCAAGACATATAACATCATGACAATTTAACATAAAAAATCAATAGCGAATAAATGAATTTTTAAGAAAGATTACAACTTACTTCGGTATAGCATCTTTACTTATATATTTGTAATACTATGGTTCAAAAATTACGGAAAACATTACAAGTACATTAAGAAACATAATTTTATATTTCCAAGCTACGAATCTAAAATTAAAGAAAACTGAAACGAATAAACACATCAAGAAGCATAATTTCAGAGAAAGGAAACTTTTATTTAACACGAATATTATTTTGTATATTTGCGCAACTCTAATGAAAAATGAGTTAAAATTCACCTGGGCCATAAGTGAGCCCTTCTTTTGTAACAATTTTTGCATCATTAACGGTTTTCTTATTTTTTTTCATTATGCGTCGCTTTTTATAAGATGACTCATTCTGTTTCACACTATTATTTACACGACGTTTATCGCGTCGTTCAGCAATTAGTTCTGAAATTGGGCATATAGCACCTTCTTTATTTTCGATGGCCAAAGTTTTAATATTTCCGAAATTAAAACTACTAATGCTCACGACAACAGCAATTTCTAAACGTCTTTTAGAAACAAATGTTTCCTTCGGGCAATTGTTCCAAATGACATTATGCAAACTTTCGTTTGCATTCTGCGTCATACCAGATATGCATCGAGAAAGCAAATCACTGCTAGCCAACCGTTGGTAAATTGGCATAATTTCCGTCAAAACACTTTGTGAAATCTTGGTCTTCATAGACTTGTGAGACTTGGGCTTTTCCTTCTTCGATAAGGATCTTTGGTAAAAACACCAAGATTTCTCACCTGTTGGGCATTTCATATGTCTTAGGGATTTATCCGTTGAAGAGCAATGTGAGAGAGATGCATAAACGGCTGTTTTCATACGTTCAACATCTGGAGCATTATCTCTTATAGCCTTCCCATAAAAATTGGTAAGCTTTCTTATTGTATCATCTTTCAGGCTTCCCTCTTTTTTTCCACCCAGAGTAATGCCCTTCAAGCTACATTCTTTAACCTTTTTTCTGAGGGCTGTTCCCAAGCGTTTTGCAACATGATTTACACATTCCTGCTTTTCAATCGATATTTTTTTGCCATAAATTTTTTGTTCTGACAATGATGGGAATGTTTTTGAGTCGCCATCTGACAACATGGTTGTATATCGCATGTTGCATTTTGAAATCGACCGCTTCCATAGGATGCTTGCTGCCTCCACTTCCATGGCACAGGAGGAACCATTGAAATTTCGGCAGCATTTGTTTTTATGTCCATCATACCATATCTGGAAATCGATCGTGTTTTTTTTCCAAATCCCTTTCTGATGCGTTGCAATCAGGGCAGTACTTTGAAACGATTTCAAAGTCGATCACTAGACCTGTCAAAACTTCAGTGACAAGCCCAATGCCATAGAGTGACGTGTACCCGCGCTTTTGCCACGTCCCATCATACGAAACAGTGACATCGATGATAGTACTTCGATCAATTGAAGGATCTAAATCCTTGTGTTTTTCGCGAACAATGTCCCAAGAAATTTGAAGGACGTCATCGCAAATAACTTTTTTCTTTTCGTACAAGTCCTTCAAGCAGTTACTGAAGGTTTTCTTGTCCATTGTGGGAATGCCCAGGACCATTGAGAATATTTCAAGCGCTGCATGGCCTTTTCCTATTTTAAGAAAAGCTTCAACAAGTTTCCTATTTATGTCGAACGCTCTCTTAGTTTCAACACGAGGGCTTGAAAACGTGAGCCATATTGCCTTCCGCAGTTGGTGCAAATGAGCTCCACCTTGGAGCTGTACCCAAACGAGCTTTTGGTGCTTACATTCAAGCTGCATTCATTGCAGTCATCGCATGTTAAATTGACAAACAAAGGAGTCCACATGTCTTTGTACATCATCACATAATTTTGAGCAGCATCAGCAATTTCTAACTTTGGAGACATCTCAGGTTTCAATATTTTTCTCATGCTCGCACTTGGGCTCTGAAGAATGTTTTGAGCAACTAAATGTGAACCACTTTCATCATTTGCACTAGTTGAAGAGCTTGGATTCACTTCTGGTCCAACTTCTTTTTTTTTGCCACCGTTTCTTAGCGGCACTAATAGCAAGAAGTTTTCTTTTATTTTTTCTACCAGTCAATTTATGCCAACGGCTGCTTATAGAATTCATTGCAAACTGAAGTATTTTGCACAAACAACAGAAAAACAGAAACAAATACTTAATATTCAAAGTATTTTCTGATTTTTAAATCAAAAACAGCTGTATTTATTGAAAGAAAACAAGCTCGTATAAAATTCAACAACATAAGAGCTTAGCATAAAATGTAAACAAGTTATGGTAGAAGTAGAAGTTAATAATAAAAGAACTAGCTAATATTATGGAGTAAAAATATCCTGGAGTATACTTTTCTTTCTCAAAAGAACCGTATTGTGAAGTAAAACAAAAGAACTACCTAAAAACTCCGAAAAGCGAAAGAAGAAACGTAGCGCACGCTTGCTTGTTGACATTTTAGAGGGCATTTAAACCTCCTGTCATTGTTTACAAATCCTCATAACTTTCGAAATAATCATCGTAGATGCATGTGGTTTTTTGCATATTGTTCAGAATTAAGCGTAGAAAAATAGTATGACAAAATTAAAAATTCGATTTTTTAGTTGATTTTAGCTATTTTCAAAGTCCACCATCTCCTTAAACAAAGTAATCGAAATATTTAAAATCCTTTCAAAAAGGAATCATGTACTAGCCATTTACACTTCATTATACAAATAAATGGAGACTCAATAAAAAAATGATTAGCTGGCGGAAATTATTTAAATTGATAAACTCAACTAAACAGTTTCAGACATGATTTGTACCATTTTCGCTGAAATGACCCTTTTGCTAATGTTTTTTTTTTTTTTTTTTCGTGGGTGGTGGGGGTGACACCATGAATTACCGCCCCAAGAGACACCCTTATTGGCTACGCCACTGCATAAGATTATATTTGCAGTGTATAACTTTATAGTATTTTTATTTCTTATCAGTCTTAAATGATGGATTAGCAATTAGTGATTTTTTTTTTCCCTTCCGTTATCAATTATTTTACGTTTATTAATTTACAATGGACGTCGTATTTGTCAAAGGGCAATCCAATAACCTGTTAGCGATGACTGTTTATAACTTCTTTGCGGCGAAAACCATATTTAAATTTTTAGAAAGGTATTACTTGGCGACTTTTTCTTGTTACGGCAGCCCCGAGGAACAACGTTACAAAAGAGCGAAAAAATCTGTTTCTGCTCGGGCTATTTATTACACAAAGCTTCTCGCTCTCTTGGCGGCTTGCGGTCGAAGAGCAAAAAAAAAATCTCTCAGCCGTATGACGTCACCGTCGCTTTAATTTTAAAAGCGATTAAAAAAAAATAACTACAGATCGTACCGTATTTTTTTTTCCACCAATGATATTCATGTGTGTTGTTCTATCATATAAAAACATAATTAAACAAGAAGTTCTGTCAAGAACTAAACGATCCTACTTTCCCGTACATTGACATCGGCATTCCAGCATCTGATCAATATTCTATTGATTATCTGAGACTCAAAATACTGTCAAACATACCATTATAGCACTTAAAGCTGATTTCTAAATGCAAAATATACCAATATCCAACAAAAAAAAAGTTTGTTCAAATCGGACTGTTCATTAAAAAGTTAGTATCGCGGGAGAGGTTGTTTGAACGGCTCAAAGTTGCACCAAAAATTGTTCAAAGTGAAAAATCAAATATGGGAATGAGCTTTACTCGCCGAGATCTTTCCAACAAAAAAAAGTTTGTTCAAATCGGAATGTTCATTCAAAAGTTACTAGGGGGGACAGACAGACCGACACACACAAATTCCCGATCTCAATACCCTACTTTCCAATTTTTAAATATTCATTTTTTTTTTAATTTCTTTTTGACTTTTTTTGACTTGGCGATATTTTTTAGATGCATTAAGACACTTTTAATGCTTTTTAGTCTTTCTTTTATTTTTAACGGGAAAGTAGGCTAAAAATCAAAACCTTCAATATTTCGCAGGAGGAAAAGGTGTTTTAGTGCTGCCATCTATTGACTGTTTGTAGAACTGTTTGCATACCCGAGAGTTTTTTTTTCCTGTAGTTGTTTAATTTGAAATTTTTCTTAAACCTTAAAAAAAAGTCAAATTAGTCATCATTCATTAGCGAAAGTTCGTCATGATCTTAAATTTGTCTTTATAAATAATGACAGTCTTTGAAGGGGGAGGGGGATAGGAAAACTGAAGAGAAGGTTAACAAAACTGTTACATAACGTATTTTCTCTAGGTCTGTTAAAGAAAAAAAGCATGACGTGTGACGTGCTGAAGAGGGTTGGGGGTCAAAATGAGGAAAAGAAGCGTGGACAGTCCTTTACGAGAGAACCATATGAATGGAAAGAGCATGTTGGCTCAGTTTTTTGAGTTTAGGTTATTTGCCCTCATTACCGAGGTATAAGGTCTCAACGTTTGCGGAAATTTTAAAAAATGAGCCTAATTAAAAGACTTGGCGAAAAATCGAAAGTATCCATTTCTCACCGACGATTACATCGCCTGTATGTGGCAAGTTTTCGCGGACTTACAGACGGTGATCTTATAGCTAACCAGCGGGTGACCGAGCTCCGCTCGGAGAAAACAGGTATCGAAGCTAACTCGAAGATTTAAATTTTCAATTGTGATTTATCAAAACAATACATGGGATAAGAAAATTTGTGAAACCATAGGTGAAAAGAAAACACAACCCTATTTAATCCATGCTCATCCTAAAATCACACCTAATTTCATTTCATTTGGCGCCGAAGGCGCGGGAGGAGTTGATGAGAATGGATGCAGAACCCCGGTTTTCCTGTACGCATTTCGTTCCAGTTGGTTTTGACTTCCACTTCACTTTACACTCCAAGTCCCCCCCCCCCGTACATACCTCAACTCGCTTTTTAACCGGGATGGGGTCCTGAAGAGCGCTCTGTTCATTTTTGAATCAGGCCCAAGGGCCGAGCAAACCCTTGGCCTAGCACCCCCCAGAGGTTTCGTTTCACTTGGAGGATTTTGTTACCACGAACATTGTTTACGTCCCCCAGCCACCATTAATGAAGACGGTGGATCTTTGATCGGCTGGGCTCCTTCTATATGATCGACCCGGGGCCCTCTGGTTACGAGTCCGACGACTTACCGATTGGACTACCGCAGCCTAGAGCCGCTATATAGACAGGCCGACGCATCAAGATTAAGTTTTACCACTTTGGATCCAATTCCTTAACTTTTACTTTCAAATTTTCATTGTTGCGGAGTAGGGTTACCAGAAAAAAGTTTTGGCACATTGCTAAGCTTTGCCAAATCCACGTGCCGCTAATAATTGCTCACAGTGAAAAATTACCAAAATGCGATTACTGGCCAGAAAAGACAACCACTCAAACACACAAACACGCGCTGGATCCAAAGTGGTGAAACTTAATCTTGATGCGCCGGCTCGTATATATAGGGGCCTTACCGCAGCCTAAGGCCCCTATATAGACGAGCCGACGCATCAAGATTAAGTTTGACCACTTTGGATCCAGCGCGTGTGTAAGGATTGTCTTTTCTGGCGAGTTATCGCTTTTTGGTAACTTTTCACGTAAATTTAACAAAGCTTGGCAATGTCCCGAAACTTTGCTCTGGTAACCCTAATTCCTCAACAATGAAAAATGAAAGTGAAAGTTAATGAATTGGATCCAAAGTGGTGAAACTTAAGCTTTACGTCGCCATGTCTATATAGCGGCTCTACCGCGGCCCACACCTAATTCTAACTTTATTTTGATCGATCTCTTTTAAATTTCAAAAACAATAACAATTCTAACGTGTTGCCAAAAATTATTTGCCAAATACCATAAAAATATAAATTTACGCTGATGTGATTAAATATAAAATCCATTGTTAAAACGTGGTTGCTATGAAACAGTATAACAATAAGAGTAATCATAAAGAAAATGGCGTTAGTAAGAAATCTTCTCAAACATTTAATGAATCCTATCTGTAACTCCGAACTTTTCGACCGTAGCGCTTCAAAACCGGTGCCAATCGATTCCCCGTGGCCAAAAACCCCAGACCCATAAGTTTACCGGAGTTTATTAATTCCGGGGCGATTTTCGACTTGACAAACATCTCTCGTATTATAGTATAGGATTTAAAAAAAAAAGCTTTGAAAACTTTTTTTTTTTAACTTAAGAAAATAAATGGTTGCGTATGGCTAGGGCGGGTACTGCTTACTCTCCGGTTTCTCTCCTCAAAAACTATTTATGTATCCCCCCTTCACTAGAATTCAAGCATATAAACTAATGAAAAAAATCGAAAAAAAATGTAAAACATTAAGTTTAAAAATTTTACGCATTTATATTAATTTTTAAGCCAAGAACGTTATTTAGGGTATGCGCAAGGCCCGACTGAATAAAAGTGAGACCCAGAGCTCACAATAATTTAGAGACAGCGTGAACACAAGGAGCATGGGAAAAAAAAATTTTTCATCTAATGAATTGCGGCACTCTCCCAAAATGTGCCAATAGGTTAGAAAATGAGATATGCAAAGTTTTAGCTCAATCGGATAATATTAATACGTGCCTCAAAGAGGGTAAAGTTAAGAAAAACAGCAATTTTCAGCCAAAAATCGTAGTTTTTCCTCTCTAAAACCAAAAGTATTCATCTTAGATACTTTATTTCGGTCTCAATTTGTAGGAAATTTTATTTTCATTAAGTCTAACATCATTTAAAGTTTTGAAAAAAAATGATTGAATATTTTTCAGAATTTTTCAAGTCAGGCTGTAACCTAAATCCTCCAAATTGCTCAGAAAAATAAATCATTAAAATGTAAATTGAAGAAGTTCTTTTAGCAAATTTGATGAAATCTACTTGTGACCTACTACTACCTGCGTTGAACGTAAATTCTATAAAGATGGTTAAATAGTTCTCATGCTTCGATTTTAAATAAAATATGTACTGCATAATGAACTGTGTTTCCTTAAAAATCTGCAATTTTCCCTCACACTTTTATTCAGACTTGGGACTGATAATGCCTACTTATAAAAGTTACAGGCATTAGTGGTTTAAAAATTGCAATTTTTTTTTTTTTTTTTGGAAATTTTTATGTTTTTTTTTTTTTTTTTGGAAATTTTTATGTTTTTTTTTTTTTTTTGGAAATTTTATGGTTTTTTTTTTTTTTTTTTTTTCTTTTTCACAGATTTGTAAATATTCCTACTTTTACATTTTATCTTTCTGCAATTTCAATTTTATTGTTGAGTTTTAATGTTTAAACTCTATGCTAAGGTATTAACATAGCTTAAAGCGTTCAAGCATTTTTTTATATCTTTGTTTTCTTCAAAATCGGCCAATATTGTTTTGATTTTTTCATCAAGTGCAACGTACACTTTTCGTCTTTTCGTTGCTGTTTGGCCTAACTCTGAAGCTTTTATTTGGAAGTTAGACTCTAAGGCCATTAATTTTAATTTTTCGACAAGAAAGTAAACATTTGGCTTGGATTTGCCTATGATCGCATTGAATTTCGAATTCCAACCTTCTACACCGTTGTTTGTTCTGTGTCTTTCTTTTGAAACATTCCAAACATCTACAGGTAGATTCGGGTTCTCGATCCAATTTTTCACGAAGTAATCAATGAACTGTTGAAGTTTTTCATCATTCGCAGCTTCCTCTTTTATGATGCCTAGCGCTTCGTCTATGTGTTCTTTAGGGAAGTAGGCAAGTGCAGCTATTTGCTTGCAGCTTTTTCTAATATTTTCGTCATTTTTATACTTCTCCGTGAGGCCCAAGTTTTGTATTCTTCTCCATAGGCACTGTCCAAAATGGAATGCACATCCAGATATTTTTGAAGAAGGGAAAACTTTTTTCACTGCTGACAGCATTGCTACCTCAAAGTCTTGCTTTATCCAAGTGGGATTCCATTGTGGGCACCATTCTTTAACGCTTTCTAGCAAACACACGTAAGTCGCTTCCGTTCTGTCCGGTAAAAGTGCAAAAATCACCGGATAAATTTTAGTTTCCGTTTCGGAGCTTCCAAAGTCTGCTTGAATGGTATACAACTGAGAAAATTGTCGAGGGCAACTTTTAAATGTTCCGTCAAAAAAATATGACTCTCCTTGTTGTAGAAATCTACTTGCTTCAGGAACTTGAAAAATGACTATTCTCTTACCATCATTAATAAGTTTGTCAATTACTACAAAGTCCGAATTGTTTGAAAATTTAATTAGATCTGGAGGAAACTCAACAGAAATTGCATCTATGGGATTTTGCTCGGTGCCTAAAACTTTTCTTCTTATATCACATAAATTGTGCTTTACGTTATCATATTTGGGCACTTCCACAACGAATTCGTATCCTTTTTCGTACAAAGGTGAAAATTCTTCTCGGTATATAGATGCAACTGGAACCGATTTTTCCTCTCGGACTCTCTTTCTACAACGAAGTACAGTTTTCTTAACTTCAATTTCCGCTTCGTTTGGTACACATGTATGAGCAGTACTAGATCCGTCGATAACATCGTAATTTAACGTTGTTTTAACTCTTCCCTTACATTTTCCATTTTTCTCCTTAATGCAAAGCCAGTTAATTTTATCATTCATACTTCTGTGAATCCTGTACATATATCCATCCAAAACCAGAGAAGGTTTTCCTTTTCGTGTTTTCAAAATTGTTTTCTCACTCATCGTGATAGGAACTCAGTAATATAATCTTACAGAACAGCAAAAATACTCAAGAACCGAAGAATCATAAGTGCGAGAAAGCAAAGATATTTTCCTTTAAAAGAGTTTCGCTTATATGTACTTCTCATGTGTGAGAGTCTCCTTCTATTGGTGGAAAGGTAAGGACGGTACGTTTCAAATGTCAAAAGAAGGGTGGTACTGTCAGCCCGCTTAATCGGGAAACGGATAAAAGAATACTCCGCTTATTTGAATAAATCTTCCCGGAACCGATGTCATAGAGGCAATGTTAAAGATCCCCGCTTAAACAAATACCTCGCTTAACCGAATAATATTTCTTGGAACTGACAGTAGTCATTTTAAGCGGGGCCGACAGTATGTTCTAATAATAAGAAAGAGTGATAAGGTTGACAGTAGCACCAAAGATGTAGCACTGTAACCCTCTCACTCTCTGTCTCCTTTGTATCCACATTTACAAATGTCAAACTTAGTTTTTCTTTTAAAAGCAGGTTTGTATACCTGTCACTTTTCGATGAAAACAAAGATTGCTTTATCTTCCTAGCAGGTGCATATAAGATTATATTGCAACTGGTGAAAGCATAGAGCAACCGGTTTTGTTGCAGTATAGTAAGACTTTTGTACTGTTTAACCTTTTGTAAGAGCTTTAAGAAAGGAGATAAGAAAAGGAGACTTGAATTCTATAACTGTCATTCAGCTTGATCTTGCGAATTAGCTCTTAATTACTGACTTTCATTTGACTATATCTGCGTAATTACTTATTTTCATTTGACTATATACGCGTAATTACTTAGTATGGGAAAGAAAATTTGGATTTTTTTTTCCTAAAAATCTTACTCTAAAGTAGGGGTCTTCAAACTTTTTGGCCAAAGGGCCGTTTTTGAAAATTTCTCGAGACTCACGGCCCTCCTCCCCTCTCCAAATGGAGATAGCTCATCATTACGCAAATTTATAATATTCTTCAAAATTGCATCAATACATTTCTATTATTCTATCTAATTTCTGTTGTGTCCATCACAAAATTGTTACATATAAAGCACCGCAGATGTGGAGAAATAAAAAAGATCTTGAACAAGCAATCCACTATTATAGAGTTTTTCAAAAAATAATACCTATAGTGAAAAAATGTGCCAAAACTAAGGTTCTCAACTGAACTCAAGTTGTTTTACAATTTTCATATGTACTTATAACATATACACTTAATTATTATACTGCTTTGCTGTTACTTAGTTTATTTTCATTTGTCGATTTAAAAAGGCAAAGAGAATTTTCCCGCTTTATAAAATACCCCGCTTAATTGAATAATATTTTTTTGGAACGGGCGGTATTCGTTTGAATGGGTCCTACAGTACCATAAAGTGAAAAAAAAAATTCTTTCAAGTTCAAGAAATTCTAAGAGACACAAACACGCAGACACACCTAAAAGAGAGAGAGAGAAAAAAAAAAACATTCAATCATGTGGGCATTTTTTTCTTGGTAAAATTTGATATTTTTAAAAAAATTAAAAAAAGAGAGAAAAAAACACAGATAAAAATATGTAGAGAGATCGGGTGTGTGTAATTATTTTATGAAAAAAAAAATT
Organism: Uloborus plumipes; assembly: GCA_038373865.1. Lineage (NCBI taxonomy): Eukaryota > Metazoa > Arthropoda > Arachnida > Araneae > Uloboridae > Uloborus > Uloborus plumipes. Next base: position 75,400 of record JAXGGA010003988.1, on the reverse strand, counting down.
CAGATTTTTTAAAACATATTTTTGCTCAACATTTTCTCTATTAAAACGATTTTCTCTCCTTTTATGGGTTAATCATTTGCATGGTGTACAGACTTATGCTATTTATACGGTGTTATATAATAGGTAAATAATTGTACTACATTTAGTACTTTATATCGCTTAGTTTCGATACTAAATTAATGCATTAAAAATAGATCAGAAGCTTAACACAAGAAAATATTAGCCTTTCAATTGACTTTCTGGGCCATATCACGCGTAAATAGATCGAGTAAAATAAGGATAAATGAAAAACTTTATTTTGCTTATAATTACATTCTCTTAAATAAAATTAATATATTTCTGTGTTCAGTAGATAATCCAATTTTGCTCCATTTATGCACATTTGTAATCCGTCGAAATAAATTGCATTTAAACGAGAATATAATTTGTCATCAAACCACCATAACTTGAAAATCATGAAAAGCGCTTATTAAACAAAATCATATGCAAAATTAAGAACAATTGCTCGGTAATTTTCTAGGATGTAACTACACTACCATCATGGAAGAATTTCCTTCGATAAGAATCAACATTGAAGAAAAGATTCTTCAAAAGAAAATTGTCTAATGGTAATTTGAAATCTCATGTCCGTCTTCCACTGTGTGCAGTTATGCCTTTAACCCTCGTGGGTTCCTTGGGGTCATATGTGACCCCAATGCAATTTCTGTTTAATATATTTTGTTAATCAACCATTTGTTTTTAATGGCATTTTGTGGCTTTTATTCTTCTAGTTTTCTATTCAAAATAATGCTATTATTGTGTTTTATTTTTCCCGAATTGCATTTTTTGCACATAAGACCCTTGGGGTCACTTCCCCAGAAGGCCAAAAAAAGAGGACGTTGCAACTTTTGTCCAAGAGAACTGGACAGAAAATGCATTGAAAAATGTCATAAGTGTTTGAAATTCACTTGCAAAAATCATGTTTTTTCAGGTCTGTAACAGATGTAAATAAATCTACAGTTATTGTAAGTTTTGCTCTAAAATTATAATTTTAATTCATAAACTAAATTTTACTTTAATTGTATCTTTTTATTTTTATTTTTTTAGCATTAAAAAAGTGTGTGAACTTAAATAATGCATGTAACATTCAATAATCATAATAAATTAATTAAAGGAAGCATTGGGGTCGTTTATGACCCCAAGGGTCTTGAGTGTAACTGAAATGGGAGGGACCCACGAGGGTTAATGTGAGCTATGTTTTTCCGAGGGCCGCTTCGGGCACGGTCGCATCGGGCACGACACCGTGTAATTCTGTGGGATGAGGTGGAGTCAGAGTCGAGCTCTCAAATTTCTAGAGTCGGAAACAGTTTTATCAAATGTTTTTTCTAGAGATGGAACGAAGCTTCGGCCGGGCCGAAGCTTCGGTCTGGTCGAAGCATGAGTTGTGATTCAGCCGCTTCGGCTGCTTCGGCCTTAAATTTATGCAGCAAACTTTCTGTTACAATTATTATTATATAAGGTAGTCTTTTTAACTCAAAATTGTTCCTCATGATAAAGCATAATCGAAATTTATATTCAATTAAAAATATGTGTGTATTGAACATTTGAAGCCAGAATGCATTCAATAATTAATAAAATATTTATTAACAATATGTTCTTTTAAATATTACATTTCGTTATATTTGTCAAAAAAACTTTAGTTTTAAAATAAAAGCTGTATAAATATACTGCATTGAGTATTTTTCAATGATTTCTAGCTTTGAAAATTTGAACAATGGTAATCGTTCTTATGCGTACAAGGGCAGATGTGCAACTATTATGATTCCTGAATTTCTTTCTTTTAAAATTTTATATTTTTTGAAATTTATAGGTACACAATTTCAGTTTTTTAAAGAGATGCATTAATCTATCAACATATATTAACTTTAGGGATGCACCGATAAGCAAATTGGCCGATTACCGATTACCGATTAATCGGCTGTTGATAATCGGCCGATTAATCGGCTTAGCCGATTAATGATAAAGATATAATTGTTTTTCTGCTACCAATTTTACCATCACTGTTTTTTATCTCTTATACAATTCCAAGTTTAGAAATAGCAAGTAATTTATTTCTGGGAGAAGATTTTTTTCCATTTTTCTAGTTTTCACAAAATAATTTCAATATTTTATCAAATTTCTTAAAACCAATTTTCATATTTGTGTCAATAATATTATTAACACATTGTTAGTTATGGTAATTGGAAATACAAATTTATAAAAAAGGAGGGGTGGGGGAGTGCGGTGAACACTCCAGTTTAGGCGTACTTTTAATTCATATATTTTAGAAATCAGTAGCAATTTAATTCGATACTTTTATTCCTTGAAAAATAGAGGTTATCTGAAAGCACTGTGCTAAGGAGAAAACTATCGCCACATGAAAAATGTTGCATCATTGTCTATGTATATTTATTCAAAGTAGGAGAATTCATTAAAAAAAACTTTATACCAACTCGGAGGATTATTATTACTGTTAATAAAATTATTCATCATAGTTTCCTAGTTACAGTATACTTTAAAGAATAACATCTGAAAAATATTTTTAAGCCGATTAATCGGTCCGATTTTGCCGATTATTAATAATCGGCAAAGTGGCCGATTATGGCCGATTAATCGGTACTGCCGATTAATCGGTACATCCCTAATTAACTTATTATGTATTTCATTGATCAAGATTCTAAACAACAAAAGCAGGATATAGTAAAACAAGTAAGTAATTGTTAATACATAACTTAAAGCTACATCTTATTTATTAATTTTTGTATAAATCAAAATATGAGGAAGGGGTCCAGTCCATTAGTAGCACACATCCACCCAAGATCCGCATTTTAAGTATTTATAATTAAAAAAGAATAAATTCTGATTAGTTGATTAACTTTAAAAAAGATTCGTCATTTATACTTGAATTAATAGAATAATACCTGCTCATTTGTCACACAACTTAGAATTATGATGTAAAAAAACCAAACCCTCCCCCCCCCCCTTTTTTTTTTGACAAAATTCAACCTTGGAATGAATAGTTTCTTTGAACTTGTGACATTATTAAATAATCCTCTTGAAATAAATACCAAATGAAAGACAAGTAAAAAAGAATGCATGATACTATTTTTCAAATTCACGAAAAACTGAAGCATTTTGCATTAAGAATATTAAGATATTTATAATATAAAATCTGGTATGGACCCCACACTACTTCCTTTTACGTGTAAATTTCTTAGTAGTTGCCTTAAGTGTTAAAAAGAATGCTTGAAGTGAGCAAGGTAACAATTCAAATATTTACTTCCTTAATCTGCCACGAAACAATGCAAAAAATATTTTACAATGGTTAATTTTCTAAATATTGCTGATTTTAATATCATTCAGTGAATTTTTCGCAAAATATCGCCAATACGCGCAAAGTTGAACCCAAATTCAAAAAATAATTTTTTCGCCAAATTTGTCGCCAACTTGGCGATATGTCGCCAAATTTGTCGCCAATTTGGCGATATGTCGCCAAGTTGGCGTCAAACACTTGGCGACCAAAAGCTTGGCGAAATATCGCCAAGTGGTCGCGCCAATTCATATCACTTGAGTCTGCATTGAAATTAACACTGATTTACCCCCAAAAAGGGGTAAAACACCCCCTTGGGAACATTCGAATGCAACCACAAAGGGAGGTGCACAACTAGACCATCCTCAGAGCCTACATACCAAGCTAGAAGCTTCTACGGCATATAGTTTTTGAGTTATGCGAGGCACATACGCACATACATCCGCACATACATACGCACATACGTACATACAGACGTCACGAGAAAACTCGTCGTAATTAACTCGGGGGTGATTGAAAAGGATTTTTCGGCTGTTTATATGTTGGTAGGTACATATGCACGTGCTGACAGGTCGACAAAACTACTGAAAATTCATTCGGGGGTGAGCAAAATCAAAATTTAGACTCAAATTGGAGTGATTTTTTTTTCGCGATCACAATACTTCCTTTACTACGTAAAAGGAAGTAATAACACAACGTAAATAGTAGTACATTGGGTAATTCTATGGTATTTTAGCGAGAAAGGTTACTGAGCGAACTTAGCAACAAGTTAGAGTAGCAAATATAATGAATAACAATTTATTATGTGTACAGGTATTTACATTTGAGTTGCCTCGTGCAACTCTCGCGTCCATACACGTGCGACTGACTGAAGTTGGAGATCAGCAACATGCACGAAGTGTGCAGTGTTGCCAGATCCGAAACTCATTATTTCACCGAAAGGTGAGTGGTCATTGCGCTCGTGCCGCCACAGTATAATACATGATCCATTCCAAAGTTGAATTTTATTATAAAACATCAACTGAACTGCAGACTGAGCTTTTCATGTTCCAAGTAGAGCTTCCTACTACTAATTTACAATACAAAAATCGTAATGTCGTCTTTTCTTGTACTAGCAGTACAAAGCAAAACAAAACAATAAAACTTTTAATTAGTGAAATTAATTTAAGAATGACTCAGTAAGCTGAAAATGTTGTGTAATACTAACCCAAGTAGCACACTTCGTTTTTTAAAGGTTGTAAAATGGTTATTAACGTTGTGACAACGGATTATAAACGTTTACAAAACGTTTAAACGTTTTTTGTGCTACTTGGGAAGAAGATTAAAATAAAAACAACCAAAATAAAAATAAACTTTAATTGATGAAATCAATTTAAGAATGCCACAGTAAGCTGAAAATATTGTGTAACGCTAAGAATTAAGAATATTAAAACATATGGAGAAAAATATAAAACTTTACGCATTTATAATGCATTTAATCCAAAAACTGCAATATGTGCGCCAGCCGAAGCTTCGGTCGAAGCTTCGGTATTCGGCGCTTCGGCCAAATGCCGCTTCGTTTGTGAGAAACCAAAATTGAACAATACTTTTTCCTGTCATTCCCTGGATGTTTAGTTTTTTGCTTCTTTCTTGTTTTAGTGATGATTATTGATACGTGACAGATTTTGGATTTTTTTTCAAAATAAATAAATATATATATATATATATATATTAGAGATGGCGCAAAGCGGAATTACGCGGAATACCGAAGCTTCGGCTTCTGCACATATTTGAAGTTTTAGCGTTGAACACGTAATAAATGTATGCAATATTATACTGGACTCCATGTGTTTCAATATTATTAGTGCTGCACAACAGTTTTAGCATAATGTCTCAGTTTCAAATAAAATTCCCTTAATAATTATTTTTGTTTTATATTAGTAGTAGGTATAAGAAAAGAAGACATTTCTGGGGGGTGTTCTTTTTGAAATAAGGATCATTATTACACAAAAGCATTATACCGAAAGCATGTTCTATAGTTAAATTGATGTTTATAATACAGTGAACTCTCACTTATGCGCCGGCCCAAGGGACCAACAAAAAAAGGCGCATAAGTGAGAAAGACGCATAAGTGAAAAAACCCATTCAGAAGTCTAAAACAAGGCCTGTAATTTAATGACAGCATAAATAAGAATGTTTCTGTACAAAATAGGTTGATATTAATAACTATTAGACAATTATTGCAACTAAACGTAACTAATATCACATAAAGGGGGAAAAATAGCATTCATAAATATAAATCTAGCTGAAGGAAAAGGTATGCATTTCTTCCCTTGCATGCACGGGTTGTCAACAAAGGGTGCTAAACAGATAAGAGCTTCGAAACTTAATTCATGCTGAAAGAATGCTTTTAGAGAGCAGCAAATGCGAAATATCAAAGAGGAAAACGAAGAAACATGCTCGTTTTTTCAAAGAAAAAAAATTTTGCACATGGTAAGGAAAAAATCGGCGCATAAGTGAAATTTTAAACTTTAGAGCGACGCATAAACGAATGAAATTATCATTATTTTACTATGGAATGAGCCGGAACTACTGAAAATCGTCGTATAAGTGAAAAAGGCGCAGAAGTGAGAGCTCACTGTAAAACCTACTGATATGATCCAATACTATATTACTAGAAATCAGCGGTTTTTTTTTTTTTTTTTGTATTTTATCAACGTTATAGTTAGAAATGGAGCGAAGCGCACAAGTTGGGTTGTGTAGTTGGAATTTTGAAAGTAGGCTTTTGAAATGAGGACAAATGTTAGTTTGTTTGTAACACCCCTCCCCCCCCCCCCCACACATACACACACACCCAATAACTTTAGAATGAACCGTCCGATTTGAACAAACTATTTTTTGTTGGGAAAGATTTCGCCGAGTACACCTCATTCCCATACTTGATTTTTCGATTTGAATAATTTTTAGTTCAACTTTGAACCGTTCAAACAACCTGTCCCGCGAATAACTTTTGAATGTTACATTTTTCCTGCTAGAAAACGCATTAAAATGACCTACTTGTTTTTTCTTATTCTTGAAAACTGGAAAAGAAACCAGGCTGCTTAATTTTTCACATTATTTTACACATAAGCAGGTGTCATATAATATAAAAAAATAATCATAATGTGTAAAAAATAAATTTATACAAAATTTCAATGTTGAAATATTTCCAAATCAGCATAGTTTTTCGAAAATGAAATTTTTCAGGAGGTCACTGACCTCCCATTCGAACGCCTTTGAAGATAAATCACAGAATTTACTTTTTCCAATATTTCAAAGCTAGTATTAAGTACATTCAATGCTTTCCTCTTTTTTATCAGTGTGGAAAGGTAGGTCTGTGAAAAAAACACTCTGTCATTAATGTAAAATAACTACTGTCGTCCCGCATAATTGGGTGACGGATAAACGAATATCCCGCTTATACGAATAAAACATCCCGGAACCCTTGCCGTAGACGCAATGTCAAAGATCCCCGCTTAATCGAATAATATTTCTTGGAACCGACAGTATTCGTTTAATTGGGGCCGACAGTATTAATATTTAATACTAGCAGTACCCGCACGGCGATGCCCGTGCGAAAAATGTAAAGAAAGTCAACTGAATAAATTTAAATTCACTCCACCCTCTTAAGTAAAATTATTATATTCTTTAATTCAAATGTGCACCACACCTTTTAAAATATATTGATGACACTTTTAATGCCATTTCAGTTTGTAGTGCTCAATGCGAGGATTATTTTAGTTTTAAAGACTTTTTTCTTCTTTTCGTGTGTGTGTGACGAACTTATTTTTAGCGAAATTTTTACGTTCCAATGGAACTTTTGACACAACTGTAGAGCCAAGATTTTCGAAAACTCTCAACGACCACAGCAATATTGCTCTTGAAATTTAATATAATTCACCGATTTAACCGTAATTTCAATGTAAAATTGGTCGCCAAATCTAAATTTATTAACATAGGGAACCGATTGTATCAGGTAGATCAGCCACAACCATTCTTCCATGATTTTAATGTGAACATTAAAAGGAAAGAAATATAATGTCTTTCGTACCATCGCTTTGAAGTGATTACAATCTAACAGTGACCCTCAAATAATCAAGATTTCACTGGCCGGGAAGTTTGGAAATTTTCCCGATTGTTGCCAAAATTTACGACGCCAAATATGAAAAGTAACTGAATAGCGGTGTTACAGAAAATGTCAGAATGGAACTATTATTATTAAAAATTTAGAGATGGCGGCATTAAATACATGTTTTAAACATGCAATAAAATACTCTTTAGACTGCAAACAACTACTGTTCCTTCCCAGACAGTTTTCTTTTTCTTTGATTTGGAGAAAGTAGTGTTTCACTGGCTGGGAGGTTTGGTAAATTTCCTGATTGTCGCCAAACTTTACGACACCAAATGCGAAGAGGAACTGAATAGCCATCCCTAAATTTTTAACAATAATAGTTCCATTGTGACATTTTCGGTAACACCGAATTTTGAGGAAGTCAACTTAATAAATTTAAATTCACTTTAACCCCTCTGAAGACAAATTATTATATTCTTGAGTTCAAATGCGCTCCACAACCTTTTAAATTCCACTTAAAATCATGTTAAAGTTTAAATCAATTCGCCAAATAAATATAAGAGACAGAAAGTTAAGTATGTAACGGGAGATATTAATTAATCAAATTGAATAAATTTTCAAGGCTTAAATCTATACGCAAATTTAAATCACAAACTAACTTCAGGGACAAAAGAGCAGCTGATCAGGAAAATGGCTCTAAACACCGTCATCTTTATATATATAGATTTTTTAAAAATTTTCTAATTCAAAAATCGATAATCGGGCTTCGAGGTATGGTGGCCAGCCCCTTTGTGCTTCCGTGTAAAAAATTCCAGGTCCCTGCGTGCGATAGATTTGGCTGGAGAGCTCGGTCAGACAAATGGACAGACAGACAGACACATTACATTTGCTTTTATTATTATAGACTACCACAATGCTGTTACACATTTTACAAAATCATAGAAATTGCCCGTTTGTAGATACATTGGTTAAATGGCTGGTTAACGGTTATACTTAGTGACATTTGCCGACTATGATTAAAATATCTTCTCATACTGCTCTGTTTTGTATTTTGGTATGTTAAAAACTGACATTTTTGTTTCCGTGACTCCAAACAAATTTTCGTTAATACATCCCGTCTAGTAGGTCTACAAACCGAAGCGGATTCTAATGTTACTAGTTTCACACACCTGTTACTGGCTTGATTGTGACAAGCTTGATATTGGATACCAAAATATTATTTGTAGTTTGTGGATTCATTATGCACCCTGAAGTAACTTTATCATCGAACAACAGTGAACTCTCACTTATACGCCGACCCAAGGGACCAACAGAAAAAGGTGCATAAGTGAGAGAGACGTATAAGTGAAAAAGCCTGTTTAAACGACTAAAATGCAACATAGTTTCTAATGAGAGAATGAATGAGAATGTTTCTATAGAAAAGGGACATATTGCTACGGTTTGGCCATTACTGTAACGTAACTACAATGCTAAAGGGAGAACGAAAATTGTGTCATACTTAATTACAAACTGTACTTTTTGAAAAGATGCATTATAGATAATCGTCCTTCTCCGAACTCTAGTTCATGCGGAAAAAATGCCTTCCGTGAGCAATAAAGGCGAAAGATTAAACAGGAAAGTGAAGAAATATGCTTATTTGTAAAGAAAATAAATTATTTTGTTTACATTTTAGGGAAAATTCGGCGCATAAGTGAAATATTTATCTTTAGAGCGACGCACAAACGAATGATACTAACATTATTTGTCTATGGTATGTGCTGGGACCATTTAAAATCGTCGTATAGGTGAAAAAGGCGCCGAAATGAAGCGGCGTATAAGTGATAGTTCACTGTATTTGATTAACGGTGGCTCAGTGCCTGTCATATTAGCCCAATTTATGATATCAATGTAGTCTAAAGCTTTAAAATTGAACTTAGGAATTTCAAATGAAAGATTAATATATTGTTACAAATCTTGTAAATAGTTGTTGTTTTTTCTGCCTTGCATCATTTTCATTAGTTTTGGTTTTATCTGGCGACATGTTGCAAAAGTATCTGAAGATATCACTTTTATCACTTGTACACCGGCCCTGTAACACTTTGTAGTTTTTACACTTGCTCTAACTTTAATAAGCATGAAGACATTTTTCGCTCGGAGTGGTTTTTCTTTTTTTATTGCTAGAACTTTCTGAATGGATTATGGAAGTTATGAATGAACAAAATACTCTAGATTTTGCTCGAATGTTGTCGAGAATTCGTTTCGTGTATAAATAGCTGGATTTGAACACAGTTTTTCTCAGATGGGATTTCTAAGAGGCTCTTTTTTATTCGCTTGGGCGATGTTTTGCTTTTGTAATTTCTTAATTACTGTTCACGTTAGATACGTGGTGCTGAGTTACTGTTGAGAGTACAGTGTACTGTTTGCTACCTAATAGCTGGACGTTTGGCAATTGTTTCCTGCTCATATTGTAAATAGTGTAAATACTTGTAAATAAATTTATAGTTACTTCCTCAAGATTGGAATGCTCATTTAAAGAAAGTTGAAGGTGCTACGGACTCGTTACAATATCTATGACAAATAATACAACTTTAAACAAAATAAAATGATATTTAACCCACAGCGTCCTTCACAGAAAGTAAAACTTTAAGTAAAAAGTTCCAGTTTTTCCGTAGGTATGAAAATGCCTAAGGACAACTGAAAAGTCAAATTCCAAATGTACAGGGGCTTCAAACCTTTACTTCACGGCACTAATGACGCCAAACGAAGGAGTAATATGCATTATTATCATTCACGCTTGCTATATTGACATCGGTCTTGTTTGAGCCTCTCTGCATTTAACTCGTAAACTATGAATAACGACACAAAAAATGAGTATCAACAAATAGGTTTACAAAAAGTTTATTTTAATATCGAATGTTACTAAATCACACTATCAAAAATTGGCACTTTTTTCCTTCAATTAATGCACGCAACTGTGCTTCAAAATGCCCCTTTCTAAATGAAAAAATGTTTAAAGAAAAAAATATTTTCTAAAACTTTAAAATGCTGAAAAAAGAAAAAATAGAAATAAATGTTGGTTGGTGTTTTTTTTTTTTCCATAGTTTATTCAGTTTTTTTTTTAGATCCTTCATTGTTTTATCGTCTGTTTTTCGCATTTTTCTTCCGACTTATTTAAATTTTTCAAGATGCTTTGATTGTGCTTCTGATTCTTTTAAAAATTCGAGTTCTTGGTTTCTTCCAAAAGCAGGAACTTTTATGAAGCACCTACTCGTCGTCCTTAATTACAGCAGCCTGAAGGCAAGCCAAATAACTTTCTAAATTTTTCCTACAGCTATATTGTCGATTTTTCTTCTTATTTTGCACACTGGCAGCATTTTCTCTAATAGCGCTTGTGCTTCGCTGCTTGCGGGCACCGCTCACTGCTCGCAAGCAACGGCGCAGTCTCTGCCCTTTCATTGACATGTGGATAATCGCAATATGACGTCAGAGCAGTAGTTGCGGGCTGCAAGCATTTCATCGGCAAGATGCATATAGTGCACTGAAACTCTCTACGAGAGCAACCCTTAAAAGGTATAACTTTAATATACCCCCCCCCCCCAAAAAAAAAAAAAAAAAATTACGCGCCAAATCTGGCACTCCCTACGGACTTTTTAGGGTTGCTGTTTCTTATTTTGGTGTTGCTAATTTAGGTTCTTTCAGTTTTTAGGTTTTTGCTGTTGCCAAATTTAGTATTTTCTTGTATTTTGTACCATTTTTTGAGTTTTTTCTAAAAGTTTTATGGCAACAATTTTTCGATTTCGCCAAGAAGTAGCCAAATTTCCGATTGGGGGGGGGGGCATATCAAAGTAGTTCCCCTTAACAAAACAAACCTCTCATCTACATACACACGCAAGAGTTCTGTTAGCAGAAAATTCTAGAATTTTTCTGCTCACATTGCCCTAATAATTTTTTCTAACCGACATCGCAGACATTTCTCTAGTTGTGCAGCAATAATAATACTTCACTAGCATAACAGGTGCACCAGGCATCATATAATGTGTCCGTTGGGAACAAGTCATGAACAGAAATTATCTCATCGAATTGTATCCTTCCTTTCGTTATCTTCATGTCTTTATGCTTTTGTGAGTTATTTCTTATTAGATTGCAAATAACTTTGAAATAGTGTGTTCATTAAAGAATATTAGGTTGACTTTCGATATTAAATGAGACAGTTTCTTGGGTTTAAAATTAATCTTTTCTGTCGAAGCTGGCGGTATCATTCTGATTCATAGCATCGATGAGGCAAATTTTCACACTATACAGCACACATTTTTCAGTGACAAATTTGTTTAACTGCACTGTTCCAGTAAACACATAGGGATTTAATTCTTGACGTATAGAGGATACTACAATAGTTTTGCAACATATTGCTGTATTTAATTTTCTCAAATTTATTTATACCACATTCAATATATTTCCATTAGTTGTAGCCAGTCCTTAAACCAGCTCTGCCAAGTTTCATCCAGTAGCAAAGCACATTTTATTATCACAAGCCTTAGCAGATCCGTGTATTTTGAAAAAACGTTTATTTTCAGTTTCATTTTCACATACGGGAACAGTGCAAAGTCACGGGACGATAGGTCTGGACTGTAAGAAGGATGCCCAAATAGTCAAATACTCGGTGAGAGCTCTGGTACGGTGATCTGGAACTGTGTCATGGTGGAAGTACCAAGAGTGCCCATTTTTGACTTTGGTGGCAGATGTTTCAACTCTTTGACTTTAGGCAGGCACTGCTCAGTATCGCTCTGAGCTCGTGATTGTCTCTGGTTGTCCAAAACGACAAGCTTAACAATCCCGTTCAATTTGAAAAATACGGTGATTTTTTTTTCTTTACTGGTCGAAGCTTTCTGACAGTTACTCGTGTATCCTCATAGTCAAAGACCCAAACTTTGTTTTGCGCCTTGGTCGGCACATCATAATACTACAGCCAAGTTTTGTCACCTGTCATAATGCTGTTTACGTATAGAAATTGCCCCTTATTAAATACGTTCAGCATTTTTCAACACCAAGACACACAATGGGTCATTTGCCATTCTGTCAGATTATGAGCCTATAGACCAACAAAATTTCTTCTCTCCTTTTGATTTTGTCTCAAAATTGATTGCATTGCCGAATAATGAAGCTGTGAGGTCTAATCTATGTGTTGATACGTCAGTTTCATGTCTTCTTAAACCGTTTCCTTGCAGTAGAAGTGTTTTCCTCTGTTACATACCTTTGTGCATTCCTTCTCTTTTAGCATCCTTCAAAGAGAAATTGCCCCTTTCAAATTGCATTTCAATTAGCATTGATTTGTTCTTAAACCACGTGAAAAATTATATCGCTAAACTGTCCTCATTTCACTACGTAACCACGATGACGTACAACTTTAATCTTTCAATGCTAATGATCAACTAAGCTCAGAGGTGTGCTAATGTCGGCTACCATGCAGAGACGGACATATCTGAGGACGCAATATCTTGCAGTCTCTTGGGTCTTTTTGTTCAGTCAATCGCAAAACTTTTGTAGTAACAAAATCTACAAGCTTTTTGATACATTCACCTAAATACTGGCCACGATCGTAATAAGATCACAATGAGTGACATTCTCAAGGTGATTCACCGCACGAGAATTAATAAGTGTGACAAACACGTTATAGTCTCATTATATTTTCATGATACACTCCGCAACGTAACTACTTTTTCTGGTACACTCTATAACTCCACGGGCCCTTTTTCGTGACCGTTGAGTCACTTGTTCCAACTTCATGTTTGGCGACAATTTACCGTCTTTGTTCTGAACAACAAAGTTTCCTTAGAATACATTTTTCGAACATGTAGGAACTTTTTTGTCTTGTGTCTTTATTTTTTCTGCGATTCGTGATGTAGGTTATTGATGCTGTTAGTCAAATTTACGTACCACGGTAAGTGAAAACAAAATAGTTTGAATGTGTCACTTCCAATTCCTTCGAGATGACCAATAAACAAATGGTTACTTATTTCTCTTTCGCCCATACTTTCGAATATAAAAAATTTATATAATTTTAAGACGCATATAAATTTGTGGCAAAAACATTTATATAGCTGAGAATATCTGCTATTCTGTCAAAAACTTCGTCTTGGGAAAGATTGAACTGCAGATGATCAAGAAACTCTGCAATTAAATTGAATGCTTAGAGTGTATTTTCGTCTTTTTTTAAGCAAAATTTTGTATCTTGAGGTTTTGCAGGATATTTTTCTTCATTTTTAATTTCAATAAAATGGGTAGCAGAAAAAATTCTTTATACGAGTCATCCGTCGTCTTTTCTTATCTTGTTTTTGGAGTTTTTTAATGTGTTTAATCTTTTTCTCCAAAGTCATTTCTTTGCGTTGCTTTTTAATGTGTTTTTGGGGTTCTTTTGATGGTCCTGGACTTTGATCAAAATTAGTCGCTCTGCTTTCTCTAGCAGCGGAGGATACAGTTGAAACAAATTCGTCCATTGCAAAGGATGATCCCGAATAGCTTTCTGCAATTGGATCATCATTGTTACCTTCTTTCAGCTCATTCAAAACTGTGCAAGTTTTCTCTTCCGTCTTTGACGAGATTCTATAAAAAAAAAAAAAAAAGGTGGAGGTTACTATCAAAAGTGCTACTACTTACCCAAGAAATGTTTTCTGAGAAATTTTCAACAAATGTAAGTAGTTCCACCTGTGGAAATTAAGACATATTCATAAAAAAGTGAAGTTCATATATCAAAAAGAAACTTTTTTGGCTTTTAAAGCGCTTTGTTTTTGTTGAAGAGTGGTCATGAAAGTCGGTGGTAGATGCCATTTAGATGAGTTCCGTCTGACACTATGCTCAAAAATGAATTGCATAGTCTATTCAAAATACATGAGTGATTTGCCTAGCGTTTGATAACCTGAAAAAAGGTCCTTTTTAAAAAGTATATATTTGAGGTGAATTCGTGATGACTGTCAGAAGAAATATGAGATCTTCAATTAAACGCTGCTAAAAACACTTTTTCATATCAAATGAGGGAGTTGAGGCTGTATTGAGGCGGTATGTCACGACCCTCATAAGCCCCCCTCCCCAACTCCCATGGCATGGTTCATTTTATAGTCGTTTAACTATAAGTTTTTGTTGTTTAGAATGGATTGAAATCTTACCTTACTTTTTCCCGCAGAAATTGGTAATGTAGGACAAGATAAAAGATTACAGCTTCCAGTGAAAGTGATTTCATGTTCGTTATGATGTATCTGCAAGAAAAAATAAAAACATTTGAATATTAATCTAATAAAACAGTTAATTTCAGTTCATTTTTCTAATGTATTACGAAAAAAGACTGTTCTTTTGAAGATTTTTTTAATACCAGTTAATCCCCAGGCCGGTGTTAATTTGTGGAGAAGTAGATCAGAAGATTTCGGTGAATTGATTAACAGGGAAAACAGAATATTCAGTGCCCCACTGTTGCCGCGGCTTGGCTATGCAGTGGATTGAAAGGAAGAATCAAAATTAATTTTTCACTGAAAATCTTTTTGTGTTCTAAAGATAGTGAATGGACTACATTTCTTATTTGTCTGTTTTCTGCATAAACTTAAAGATCAGATGTGTTACCGACTTTGTAATGGGTAACGCATAATGGCCCACGAGAAAAACATGCGTTTTCTACTTTCAAACCCCACACTTACGAACATTTTCCTTTTACTTTATTACAGCAGTCCTACCGAACGCAAAGCGTATTTGAAATGAGTGCTGATTTTACCCATTAATGCCCAGCGTCCTTTTTTTGGCACGGTCCAAAAAAGAGTCTGAATTTCTCCAAAATAAACATTTCAACCAAATAACAGTGTTCAATTAGTACCTTGGTATTGTCTCAATTCGTTATTAACAGATTGCAGCACATAACCCAGTGGTTGGAAAAACTACATATTTTTTGTAGCGAACTACAACTACAACTACTTTCTTATAAATGTAGTTAACTACAGCTACAACTACTTTTTTTTAAATGTAACGAGCTACACTACTTCTGAAATGTAGTTGCTACTTCGCTACTTTTTAAAAAATAAATAAATAAAAAGAATACACCGTTTGAGGATCGACCCAAAAAAATTCGAAAAGTGGTTTAGATTAAAAAATTACCTCATTCGAATATGGAATAGAAATAGGAATTGTCTTTGAATTTATTTGTTACTTTTCCTTTTTGTTCCTTTTTTTTGCTAAAATTTGTCCTTTTTAGATTTTTTTTACAATTTTTACGAATATTCGCCACAAGAACCACCTTGTTTTTTTTTCCTTCGTTCTCTTTTTTTTTCATTTGTTTATTTATTTATTTAAATTAAAGTAGTTTCTAGAAATCGCTACAAACTACTACTTTTTTATATCGCGCTACTCGCTACTCTACTTTTTTTGAAAAGTAGTGCGCTACACTACAAACTACTAAAAAATGTAGCTACTACAGTAGTTTCGCTACTTGTAGCGCGCTACTTCCGACCACTGACATAACCATTGTAAAGTGTGTTCTGTAGCAGTTTTAATATGATCTTTATCAAAAATGACATCGTTCACAATCTCAAGGAAAAAAAGCTAAGTTTTCAAAGTTATTCCCAGCTTCCCAGTTTATGTTAATTGCTGATTTATTTCTTCTTATAAAATGTCTTTTTAAATATTATATCTTAGGCAGAAAAAAAATGTAGTAAGTATGTACCCTCTGGGGTGGGGTCTATCGTAACTTTTAAGGCAAGATTTTTATTTCCTTAATAAAAAAATTGTTTTTTTAGCCTACTTTCCCGTTAAAAATAAAAGAAAGACGAAAAAAGTATTAAAAGTAGCTTAATGCATCGAAAAAATATCGCCAAGTCCAAAAAATATCGCCAAGTCCAAAAAATATCGCCAAGTTAAAAAAAATATCGCCAAGTTAAAAAAAATATCGCCAAGTCCAAAAAATATCGCCAAGTTAAAAAAATAAAGAGGTAAAATGAATATCGAAAAATTAAAAATTTGAAAGTAGGGTATTGAGATGGGGAATTTGTGTGTCGGTCGGTCGGTCGGTCGGTCTGTCTGTCCCCCCCCCTAATAACTTTTGAATGAACATTCCGATTTGGACAAACTTTTTTTTGTTGGAAAGATCTCGGCGAGTACAGCTCATTCCCATATTTGATTTTTCGATTTGAACAATTTTTAGTTCAACTTTGAGCCGTTCAAATAACCGGTCCCGCGATACTAACTTTTTAATGAACAGTCCGATTTGAACAAACTTTTTTTTGTTGGAAAGAACTTTTCAAGGATACTTCATTCCCGTATTTACATTTCCGATTTGAACAATTTTTCATTCAACATTGAACCGCTCAAGCAAGCTGTCACCCCTAATAACTTTTGAGTAAACAGTTCGAAAAAAAATGACTGACTGTGCAGACGATTTTTTGTTTATTTATTCATTTGTTTTATTGAATTTATTATTATTATTATTATTATTATTGGCAGACGATTTTTTTTTGTAACAAAAATGTTTCATTCACTAGGGCATTTTATTCTTTATTTATATTTAACAACTGGCAACGGATTAAAAGTGAAATTCGAGACATTTTATCAACGGACGAGTTTTTTTTTTCTTTTTTTTTCTTTTTTTTTCTTTCTTTGATAAAATGTGTTTTGATGTACTTTGTACTTTTAATTTTTTTTTGAAAACAATTGAGGAATTTTTCTACGGAAGAACTGTAACAGTTACATTCTTTAAAAGGTGCGACAAAACTTTATTTATTCATTTATTTACTTTTTATGTGTCTATTTCATCTGATGAGAGAGGTATATTTTGCTTTTAAAGGTATGTTTGACATAATTTTTAGTCTTAGATAATCAAGAGAATAATGATCAGATGCTAGAATGCCGATGTCGATGTACGGAGAAAGTAGGCTCGTTTAGTTCTTGACAGAACTTCTTGTTACATAATATTTTTTTAATTATTTTTCCTGTCCATTAAACACTGTTTGTAACCAGTATACAAAATATCTTTGGAAAAAAAATGTCAGGCAATGGGTTAACCCGATAGCTGCCAGACTGAGGGCGATTCTTGGCAGTAGTACGTCATATCCATTCGGAACTAGATCCAGAATTGTTGTTTCAATTGGGATATTTTTCTGACTAATTATCGTATATTATTGCGTAACTCTGGCTGTTTATTGTTTTGAAGTAGAAATTATGACTAAATAATGACTGAATTCTTTTATTTTTAAAAACTAAACTAGCTAAAAAGTATCTTAAAAGATTTTTGAAGTGTGTGTGTGTGTGTGTGGTTTTTTTTTTTTTTTTTTTTTTTTTTTTTTTTTTTTTTTTTTTTTTTTTGTGGCGCGATTGGCACTTGAGATAGGAACAAATAATTGAACTAGCGACACTGTTACCATTACAAACACTTCTGTATATTATATAAGTATGTACATATCGCACCCTTGCTACAAAAGTGCCACAACTCAAAAAACTACGTTATCCAGAAATTGCAAAAAACTTCCCGGGCTGACTAGGCACATTTTAGTATTTTTGAATTTGTCAATATGAAGATCGATACATCTCAAACTTTGATCGTTAGTCATTGTTCTATCTCTACGAGGGCTGGACGACAAAACAAAATTTGCATTTCAGTGGAAAGGGTTCTGTGCATCTTGATAACAACAAAACGCCATAACTGCTCTTTGGCGGCTGATTTTTCAATGCAACTTCTGGCTCTTTTGAAGATTGGTAGAGACGTAAAAACTACGTCTAATGACAGTCATAACTCAAAAATTACAATTTTTGAGTTGTGGCACTATTGTAGCAAGGGTGCGATATATTGCGTATGTACGTACATAGATCCACAAGCATGTTGGTAGTACTTTTGAAATGGGAAAAAAAACACTGACGGGTTCAAACAATACACACGTAGCTCTTTATGTTTTCACTCCTATTGGCACTCCCGGAGTACCACGGTTTCTCTTTTCTTTATATGTATAATGTATGCAGTCGATTCTCGATATCTCGACTTCGCTTAACTCAAATTTCAGCTTATATCGAAGTTTTTGAATGGTCCCGAATTGCTATAATGTCGTAAAATGGAAATGTTTCCCTTTAACTTGAAGTTACTCCACTTACCTCGAAATTTCAGGCAGCCTTTCTGAAAAATTAATATATTGCCCTAATTTTTGCTTATTCGGTTTTTAGAAGTGAAACCAACCAACCACTTGACCTTCAAATATCAATTGAGGGCGTAATTTAGTTGACGTACCCCCCGTCTACTCCAGACAAAAGAAAAGGCTGAAACGCGCTTTTTATTTAATATTTTCTTAGTAGTTTTTTTTTTTTTTTAAAGCTCTTTGCAGTGGTTGTATTAGGACTTGGTGCAAAAGGGAGATGAAAATAGTCTGAAGGAGGGATTAGCAATACAAAGCGTTTCCATGACTTACCCTTTCCTTTTTCGTAATGGAGAAGTGTCCTCATTTATTATCCTATAGGGTCATTCCATAGAAATGTCAACCTCAGCCGAAAGAAAAAAAATACCGAAGTGAAAAAAGTATCAAAAAAAAAATAAATAAATAAATAAATAAAAATCATACAACATAAGAAGTTTTAAAAAAAATTAAAAAGTATTGTAATTATCACTGAGATTAGCCATAATAAATAGTTTGTAGTGTGTTTACTGCATGTTATCTGATGGTTACGTTAGTCACGTTACGTTAGTTACACTCCACCTTGAGTAAAAGTGACACTTAAGACTAAAAAAAATAAGATTTAATAAATAAGTTTTATGTTTTTAAAAGCCAAATGTACACATTTTTCAAATATATCATTCAATTTTAACACTTGATGAACTTTGAGAAATTTTTGCCTCACAACATTAGCATTCATTTTCAGCGTTGCAAAAATGTTACGTTAGTCACGCTGCTATTTTGGTTGAAAAAATATCTACTGTCCGTAATTTTGTTTTAAATTCTTAGCAGAAATGATACATAGATATCATGTACATTGTAAATCCACCGGCACAACTGAAAAATATTTTTTGTTCTTCAACTTACTACTGGGGCATTTCACGGTATTTGTGACGTAGGGGTGTCCGTAACAAAACTTTTTAAAAGTTTAAAATTTTTATATATATTAGAAAAGTACATTCTAAAATATATAAATATCATATTGTTTTCATAGTTCACTTTATATTATGTTGGTAATTGCACTCAGAACATTGAAAATATAATTTTCACTGTTACGGACTCTACATTGAATTTTTCTTTAAATCTGGCTTAAACCGATTTTTAAGCCAAAACTGGTACTTGAGACAGATAAAGTAAAGGCTCACCTTTAATATAGCTAACAATTTTAATCAAAAAATGTGTTCTATAAAAAAATATGGATTGTGAAAATGATGACTGTAGAGTCCGTAATAATTGGAATATAAGCTTAGTTTTTATAGAAAAATTCAATGTTGAGTCCGTAACAGTTAAAATTGCATTTTCAATGTTCTGAGTGCAATTACAAACATAATATGTAGTGAACTATGAAAACAATATGATATTCATATACTTTAGAATGTACTTTTTCAATATATATATAAATTTTAAAACTTTTAAAAAGTTTTGTTACGGACACCCTATGTCACAAATACCGTGAAATGCCCCTACTAAAAACAGTTACAAAATCAACTCTGAATGTTATGTTAGTCGCTACGGAATGACTCTATATCTATCCCGTGGGAGAAGGCTGAATCAGTTGAAGAAATTCGGCTATTAGCAGTGAGCAGAGCTTTTGAATGTTCAACTGCTAGAAAAATTTGCAGAGAAATGTGCAATTTTGCAATGAATTTTATGTTTCATAATTCGAGTCCTATTTTTGTACTTCTGGAGAAGAAATAAAAAGTTTCGTTCTTTTGTGTACATTTGCACATGTGTTTTTCTAATAACCACTACGAGTTAAAAAAGAAATAGTTTTAAATTTTCGGTATCGCGAGCTTCGGTTATGTCGAATATTTTTCTTCGTCTCTAGTCCTTCGAGATAACGAGAGTGTATATAGTCGTTGTATTAGATGTTTTTGGTGTTTACAATGGCTTGAAATCTTACCTTATTTTTTCCAGCAGCAATTGGTAATGGATTACAAGGTGAAAGATTACAGTTTCAAGTGAAAACGATTTCATGTTCGTTACATTGTATCTGCAGGGGAAGAAATGCATTTGGCCGTTAATGCGATGAACCAGTTAATCTCTATAGAATAGTTGAAGGGCTTGGAGGATGAAGAGGCTATGTTACATTTTAAAAAATGAACGCTCAGGACAATGGTAAAAATGGATACAGGTAAGCAAATAAAACTAGGTACATCGACAAAACCAGAAAACAAAAAAGCTGAAACTGCAACAATAAAATTTTAAACTTTAATTACTCGCAACGTCTGCTTTGACACTACCCTTTCATCTCCCAAGCCCTTCAATTGTCTAATGTAACAAGAAAAAGAGAGCGTCTGTTTAGAAATCTCTTTAAATGATTTTATTTTACACTGAGTGGGATATTGGGGGAGTGGGGTGGCATTTTCTTGCAATTTAAGGAACACTGGTGTAGTTAGATGTGTCACTTCCCTCACTTCTCCATTCCCTTCTGCAACATTTTCAAAGTTACCCAAAGTCCTAACAAAATTATGAAACTTTTAGCAATATGCCTAGTGCTGTCGAACTAAAATCTACTCGACGCTCTCCTTTGTAGTTGTTTACATCCTTGTACTAAGTACAGAAAGAACTTTAACCTTGAAAATTTCGGCTCTCAAACGGGCCCGTCATTTCAAGTTTTTTCAGGGGGTCAAAAGGTGAAAACACAGTGCCATTTCATAAGAAAGCGAGAAAAATCACGCCCACTTATATGTAAATACATTGATTTCTCAAAGTCGGAGGGGGGGTGGGGGTCAACCCCCCATTTTCTATTTCACAGTTCTTTCTGTACTTGGTACAAGGATGTAAACAACTACAAAGGAGAGCGTCGAGTAGATTTTAGTTCGGCAGCACTAGGAATATTGCTAAAAGTCTCATAATTTTGTGTTAGTACTTTGTGTAACTTTGAAAATGTTGTAGAAGAGATAGAGAAGTGAGGGAACAGACGCATCGAACTGCATCAGTGTTCCTTAAATTGTACGAAAATGCCACCCCACTCCCCCAATATCCCACTCAGTGTAAAATAAAATCATTTAAAGAGATTTCTAAACAGGGCAATTGACCCCCTCCCCCCTCCTCTGAAATGACGGGCCTATTCTCAAATATCAGCCCTAAATCCCATTTCTCTTATTTCAAATGAAGGTCTTTTGAGTGGCTGTACGTAAATAGCAATGAACGCATGGCCAACTAAGAGTGTTTAATTTGACTGTTCCCTAAGTTATTAAAATTTTTTGTCATGACTTTTGGAAGTGAGTAGGTACTTATATGTATATCTCAATTAATTCAAAAAAGGTAGCCGAGATTTTGTAAGTGGAGTCTGTATAGGGTTCAGATGTGCACTTAACTTTTTAGTAGCAAGTTGATTACACTAAGCGGGAGAAAAACTACAGCAAAATGTTCGTGATAGCATTCTTGTTGTGATTGTTGTATAAAATAACCGATGTGATCCCGTTTTCAACGATATCTCCAAACTTTTTAGAAATAGCGCCTGCTATTTCTTGCAGTTTTTGTCAGTTTCGTAGCCATCATTTTTGTTTGGAGGGGATGGTAACACTTTACCAAAGAATGACAATCTTCTGAGAAGTTAAAAAGGTGAAAAATTCAAAAGCTAGCCGATTTAGGCAGTATTTCTTTTTTCGTATTTTTTTCCCTTTCCAATGGAGTTGCGTAAGATACTCTTGCCTTTTGCAGATTTAGAGCAGTCCCCAAATATGGCATCCAGTTTTTCAGGTAAAGCGCAGATGTAGATAGCACAAATAATTTTGAATCCCAGTTTCCATCAAATGGAGTCACCCTCATATCAATGTATTATAATTTGCTACTTATTAGCTGTTAATTTATATGTATTTGTGCTTTAAGACTAGCCATTAAATCATTATGTGCAAATTATTAATGTTAGAGAGCAAAAAAAAAAAAAAAAGTTGTAGTAAGTAAGAAAAAAACAACCAATTATTTGAACGATATTGTTGCAGTCCTTAAATAAATTTCCTCTAATATCAACCTTTTTTCCTCACAAACTATGTTTTTAATGAGTTATTCATCTCGCAAGATCTTACAAAATAAAATTCAAAAAACAGTGTATATCAAAAGGGTAGTATAATTGTAATAGTATAAGTCTGTATATATAAGGGTAGGTTTTAACCCCGGTATAGTAATTCTAGAACCAAGTTTTCAAACCAAATTTTAAGCTTGATTAAAACACGGAACTTTTAGCCCCGCTCTCCCCTACCTTCTTGCGTGTTATGTTCATATTTATTTTATAACCCCCGACACACAAAGGAAGGGGGGATTATGTGTTTGACGTGTATGTGTATCTTTCACTCTGTGTATCTGTCTGTGGCACTCTGCAGCCTAAACAGATGAACCGCTTTTGAAATTTTTTTTGTTCGAAAGGAGAGTTGATCGAGAGTGTTCTTAGATAGGTTGCGTCATCGATGGTATTGATTAACGAAGATATTAATTAAAAACCTTTGTAAGGTTTTTCGGGGCTTTAGCATTGAGAACATACTTAAAAACTTTTTAAAAAAATAGCACCAAATGAAAGAGAAATTTTCTGCGTCTGATACGATGTAATTGGATTTTCCATGTTCTATAGAACGCGATAGCATTTTTTAGCAAATGCAGCTTAGCCTTTATTCAAGCGATCGGAACCCTTTTCATTGTTGGCATACAATGAAAGCAAACTCTTATAATTTATTAAAATGTTTATCAGTTGCCAGTTTCTATTTTTTTAACAAATAAAATACTTGCAATTGAATTTATAGTTGAAGGCTTAGACGGGGTTTTTAAAATTTTTAATTTTAGTTTTAACTTGTAATCCCTTCGTATGAATACATGGAACACTATTTTTTTAAACGGTATTTTCTTAAATATTTTGAAAGTCCGAACAATTGGAAAATCTCAGCAACTTATTATGCTGCCAATAACTATAGAGTTTTTGAAAATTTACTTTACTTGAATTAGATCAAATTTTTACCGTGTATTTTCATATAGTGATTGAATATTCATTACGAGAAAAAACATTAATGCTTCAAGTGAAATATGTTCCTTCAAGTTCGTCACAGTGTAGCTGCAAGAGAAAACAAAAACAGGCATTTAGATGTAAGCCTTTTAACAAATCAGTAAGTTTCAGTACAACTATTTGCAAATACCAAGGAAGTGAAAGGTATCTATTAGTTTTGAAACCTTTTAAAAATACTTATTTTTCATGGAGCTAGATACTGAAAAACGAGAGGGAATAAAACATAACCCTTTTCTTAACACCCGTGAACTACTTTGCCTTGATACAGATGCAAGTTACAATTTCATTTCTTAATTTATCACTTCTGTGTCATTCTTCAAAATTACGCAAAACGCTAACAAAATTAAACTTTCAACAATATTCAGAGTGAGCACGAATAATGGATTCAATTTAAAAAAATCAAATTGGAGCTACGGCACGTATTATAATTAGCAATATGTGGAGTAAAAAGTGAAATAAATTTATTTTTTCACTGCAATAAATGATCGGTATGTGACAGTCTTGTTACTATTTCTCTTTAAATTCGTGTATCAGTAGTGCGGTGGCTTCGAAAATTTGATTTTTCAAAATTGTATCCATCATTCAATCGCCCTTGTGTTATCAATATTCAGAGTGCTACGGAAATGCAATTTATTTTATGCCTCTTTTGTTGCTTTTAGATTTATTATACTTAGTAAAGAAAAAATGTAAAGTTTAAATCCAACGTTAGAGATGCACAAATATACAGGTATACTGCAGACACGTGTTTCGGGGCTACAAGGAGCCTCTTTTTCAATACAAGAAGTGTGAGCTTTAGGATTAAGAATCATCCGATAAAATCCATTTTTTATCGGATGATTCTTCATCCTTTAGCTCACACTTCTTGCATTGAAAGAGAGGCTCCTTGTAGCCCCGAAACACGTGTCTGCAGTATACCTGTATATTTGTGCATCTCTAACGTTGGATTTAAACTTTACATCTATCACACAAAGGTATTTATTTTCTTCAAAGAAAGTATGGTTACCACAAAATCAAATACACTCGCATTTCAGCCTAAATATCCATTTTTCTCAGCCCCGAATGAATATTCGCTCGTTCACTTTATAAATATTCATCCAGTCTGTACTTGAATACAGTCGAACCTGTTTATCTCGAACCTGCTTGTTTCAAAAACCTTTCTATGTGGAAATTTTTCAATTTCCCTGCTTTTACCGCATTTTTTTTTTTTTTTTTTTCGTCTTTATCTCGAATGATTTTTTCCGAAAACTTTTACAGTGAACTCTCACTTATGCACCGCCTCATTTATGCGCCTTTTTCACTTTCCGACCATTTTCAGTGGTTCCGGAACATTTCATAGTAGAATAATGATAATTTCATTCGTTTATACGTCGCTTTAAAGATAAATATTTCACTTATGCGCCGAATTTTTTTAAAAATGCATATAATTAAACTTATTTTCCTAAAAAATGAGCATGTTTCTTCACTTTCCTCTTTAATCTTTCGCTTTTATTGCTCACAGAAGACATTTTTTCCACATGAACTAGAGTTCGGAGAGGGACAATTATCTATTATGGATCATTTGAAAGGGACCAGTTTATGACTAGGTATGCTATAATTTTTGTTTTCTCCTTATCATTGTAGTTAGGTTACAGTAGATGCCACATCGTAGTAATCTAAGCATTTTCTATAGAAACATTCTTATTCATTCTCGAATTAGAACCTATGTTGCTTTTTAATCCTTTAAATAGGCTTGTTCACTTATGCGTCTCTCTCACTTATGCGCCTTTTTCTGTTGGTCCCTTGGGCCGGCGCATAAGTGAGAGTTCACTGTATATCTCGAACTTTCACGACTCTCATTTTTGAATTGCACCTGCAGCCACCT
Source organism: Uloborus plumipes (assembly GCA_038373865.1). Taxonomy (NCBI): domain Eukaryota; kingdom Metazoa; phylum Arthropoda; class Arachnida; order Araneae; family Uloboridae; genus Uloborus; species Uloborus plumipes. The sequence goes on along the minus strand of JAXGGA010003988.1, from coordinate 49,978 downwards.
TTATCAATGGTTTAGCTTGGAGACAAAACTCATCTTTTGCACAATCATTCAAAGACTATATTCGTATTTAAAGGTATGCATTAACTTGCTACAGATATAGTCATCACCATAATCATCACAATTAGTAAAACGTGGACTCACAACGTGTCGTTCAGTAAAATATCAATGGCGGTACAATATCAATGCAAAACAATCTCTTAACCCTTTAAGCGGTTTGCCCGTACGGTGTACGTGCTACCCGAAATTGGCCTCATCTGGTTTGCCCGTACGGCGTACGGGCATCGATATTTTCAGATTTCCTTTTCTGGTTTTCCCGAACGGTTCGGAAAATCGTAAACCTCAAAATTCACAGTAAGTGTGAGAGAAATTTTTGCATAATTTGTAAACCATTCATTACTGCATGCAGAATGTACTTGAAAAAAGCAAATATTTCGGGATTTTGTGACCAAAATTGTAAAATAAAAAATATTGTAAAAGCATTGAAAACGAAAAAAAAAATAATAATAAAAATTCTTTATATTCTTATTCTGTTAAGTATGGTACTTAACTAAATGCAATAAAAAAATATGCCTTTTTTGGAAGCATTTCTGGTAAAATAACTGACCGCTTAAAGGGTTAAGTATTTGATTTTGTTCCATTTGATTATTTTTAAAAATTTTATCACAACCTCTATATCTCAAAACCTCCGTTTCTCGAATTTTTCTTCTGTCCCGTGAAATTCGAGATACACAACTTTGACTGTATATGCACCAACTGTTGTGAAGGCAGCCCAAATATCTATTTTCATTGCTTCCGAGTTAACAAGAAGATATTTCAAGACGTGTACGTGTGCAAGTATGCACCATAGAAAGACAAATCAGGTATACAGTCTACGTACAGACTGTGCTGTTGTAACTCTCTTTTGGGTAGCAAACCGATGAAACGGGAGTGCTTTCGTATCAAATCAATGTTAACTTTAATCCATTCAAATGCCATAAATGGGCAACCACTTGGAAATTTGCCGTAACTAATACTTGTATGCGTAACTATACTTATTACTCTACCTGCCTTTCACTTTTTTCTCAAAAAAACAGTAAGGTTTTTAGAGCATCATTGTTTCTGAAGAATTGAAAAACCAAGCAACACGTATAGATATTTCTCAGCCTCATACTATGAGCTTTTAACTGTAGCTTTAATACAACTGCTTGATTTTTTATAGATTGGATTAAATTCTCACCGGAATTTTTCATGTAGGGAGTGTAAATTCATCAGAATACAGAAAAGCATTGTTTCGAATGAAAACCATTCTATAATGTCCGACATAAAATAGCTGCAAGGGAAGGATAATGTATGAATATTAGTATAATAAGCCGGCTAAGCGCAGTAAAATTTGAAATGTGAGGTATACTTCAACTTCGCAGAGATGGCCCATGACTCCTCCTTTTTTCAAGATTGTCCATTTTTAAGAAGGGGTGATACGCAGATGAAAATTGAGGAATGGGATTCACAATTGATGGGGGAATTTGAATGGGTAGAAATTCTACCTATTTTAAGGAATGGACTCGTTTTCTCATTTGATTGACACCGGCCATCTCGTCGCGGTTGAATTATAATGATGAAATAAAACTATTATAACAAACTCCGAGTGTTGCAAGATTGCAAAAAAAAAAAGTACATTGAAATAACAATAAGTTAGACCTTTTCAAACGATATACACTAAGAAATATACTTGAGCAACCCTTAATTTATACCATTAAGAAATACAATAAGGATGTGAAAACAAATGCGCTTATAAATATACCACAGAGAACAATCAATGCAATAAAATTAAATGTCTTACATTTATTTAGATGAATTTGATCTGTTAAAATGTTAAAAAAATCTCGTTAATATATATCTGATATCTCGGTTTAGGGTTTTCTCTAAAAAAATTTTTGTTGTAATCCAAGAGATAGCAACGTCGAAAAAACAACCATTTTAACCCATTTATGCCCAAGTTTTTTTAACAATTTTTTTCAATTTTTATCTGCTTAAAACTCTTACTTGGAATGGTTTACACACATTTTAGGCTTAAAATAGTTCGCCGTTGCCATATTTATTAAGTTATTTAACGTCCATTTTATGGGATATTTTGAAAATATGTGAGCAAAATACGACCTTACTTGACTTTACTTTTGCAAAGTAACATTACAGAAGGCATCTGTGATCCATTTTAAGCAAATCATTTTAAAATAGTTTAATTTTATGAAAAATAAGTCCGCAGAAAAAAATTACTTTCTGCTGCTACCCATGCTGGATCGTTGCTTGGCTGATTTGTCTGAAAATAGCTGTCAATAAATAAACTCTGATGCCCAAATAGTGGCTCTAACTGGTTTTCTCAAGAAGAAGGACTACTGTCTAAAATTTTCTCGTACGACTTCCGCCGCATCTGCGCACGCGCCAAGTCTCTTCGGACTTTCTCGAAATAGGGGGGAAAAGCAACGAGGAAGTAGTAAGCGAACAAAAGCTGAAGGCATCGGGTAGTGCGCATCCAAAACCTAACTCCCCTTTTCAGATGGAGGCGTCCGTGGCTGCCAGGTGCACAAAACGCAAACAGACAGTATTTAACTTGTGAAAAACAGCTTTAGAAAAATGATATGTCCATTACAGGTTTTTGTATGCAGTAACTAACAAGCGTCCCGTTTTTAGGCTACTGGGCATAAATGGGTTAAGACGTCTGACTCTTTAATTTATCTTTCCCTATGCTCTTCTGAACAGCATGCCGGGTGTCTAGCTGCCGAGAGTGGATGCGTTTTTCACTGCGCATCACATTTGTACTGGAAAAAGGAGTGATTTTTAAGTCATTTTTGGACAATTTCGCATCAAATCAATCATGAAAAGAAGTTTTTGACCTCTCCATTTCCGATTTTAACAAACATTGATGTGAAGGACGCACATGGCAGGATGAGTATAATCCTGCCAAGTTTTAGATCTCTGCTTCAAAAATTGTACAAAATACAGAGCTGTTAAAACACGAAAACAAAAAAAATTACATGCAACTTCTTTTCTAATTTTAATAGAATAAAAATTTGAAAATCATTGTTAAGGCAAGAAATAGAGCTTTCCATTGGTATATTACATGACATACTTACGACAGATTTGAGTTTCTAATTGCCCCAAGAAATAGTTTTAAAAACTCACTATTTTTACCAGCAAAAATGTGATGCTCAGTAAAAAACTCAATCACTCATGGCTGCCAGCCACCTACATGCTGCTTAGAAGAGCAGATGGAAAGATATATTAAGCCATTTATGCCCAGTAGCCTAAAAACGGGACGCTTGTTAGTCACTGCATACAAAAACCTGTAATGGGTATATCCTTTTACTAAAGCTGTTTTTCACAAGTTAAATAGTCCTTCTTCTTGAGAAAACCAGTTAGAGCCACTATTTGGACATCAGAGTTTATTTATTGACGGCTATTTTCAGACAAATCAGTCAAGCAACGATCCAGCATGGGTAGCCACAGAAAGTAAGTTTTTTTTGCGAACTTATTTTTCATAAAATTAAACTATTTTAAAATGATTTGCTTAAAATTGATCACAGATGCCTTCTGTAATGTTACTTTGCAAAAGTAAAGTCAAGTAAGGTCGTATTTTGCTCACATATCTGCAAAATATCCCATAAACAGGACGTTAAATAACTTAATAAATATGGCAACGGCGAACTATTTTAAGCCTAAAATGCATGTAAACCATGGGCGGATTTATGGGGGGGGGACAAGGGGGCATTGCCGCCCCCCCCCCCCCACACACACACACACAGTTTCTTTTTGGCGCAAAATCTTGATCACAATTGCTTTTTAAGAATGATAAACACGAACGAAAATTTGAAACAAATTTTTTCCTTTTTGAAAAAATGATTTATACTATAGATTCCCTGTCTGTGTGTGTTTGAGCGCGATTTACTCCAAGAACGAATTAGTCAACTCGCGATAACTTGAACTTCGATAACTCAAATTTTTCGATATTTCGAAATGAATTTTAATGATTTTTTTTTCTCTTTAACGCGCAGTATTTTTTCCTTATTCTCGATAACTCGAATTTTTTCTCAAATAATTTTCCGTCTCAGAAAACTCGGATTGTCAAACGCCTGTGCCTTTTGCCAATGGAATGTTTTGTTTCTCGTTTATGATCGTTAATGCATGTAAAAGTAACGATATAAGTTGCTCCTTTTTTTTAATGTTTTACAATCATCGTATCATCGTATGGTTTTTTTTTTTTTTTTTTCTCTTGATACTTGCTCAAAAATGAGGGAACTTCAAAAGGAAATGAAGATTAAGACGCCTGGGCCACATGAAATACACAGCCTAAGTGATGCTAGATGGGCAAGCAGGGCAACAGCCGTTTTGTCTGTTCAAAGAAATTTTAACCCATTAATGCCTAGCGTCCCTTTTTAGGGACGGTCCGAAAAGTGTGTCTGAATTTTCCAAAAATGAACATTTCAACCAAATAATTGTGTTCAATTATTACTTTGGTATTGCTTCAATTCTGTATTAACAGATTGCAGCACATAACTGCTGTATAGTGTGATCTGTAGCCATTTGATTATGATCTTTATCAAAAATTACATCTTTCGCAAGCTCAAGAACAAAAAGCTAAGTTTTAAAAGTTATTAACAAGTAAATCTATCTGTGTTTGATATATGTGCTACTTTGATCGATGTTTTAGTTTACGTTTTTTTGCAATTTTGTAAATTTTAAATTTTTTTAGGATTTTATAGCAATTTAAGAACGTCCCTAAAAAGGGACGCTAGGCACCAAAGGCTGCATTGTTTAACCGTTGCTGATTTCTTGCTTAGAATCTATAATTTATATCAAAGAAGTTAGTAAATGTTTTTAGACTGAAAAACAGATAATAATTGTCATTTTTAAAACTTATTTTATTTTCAAAATCTAATTAAATTAAATTAATTAATATATATATAAACTTAATTACACAATGTTCTTAAATATTTTCTCTTCTTTTTTTTAATTACAAAAAATACTCAAGGTAAATTTTGAAAGAAAGCTATTTCAAAAATGTAATTCTTTAAAACACTAATTATTCCTTATATTTCATTACTTTTTCATAATGCATTTAGGTGTTTATTATTGTTTAGTCTGACTGTTGGGGGGAAGAAGCCCTAAGCTGTTTCAGAAGCTTAGCATTTCACCTTGATGAAGAATTCAAGGATTGCATATGTGTCTGTTGTTTGGAAAAGGGGGGGGGTTGCAGATTTAATTTCAGAATTCCTCGAGCATTCCAATTTTGATCTCTACTGTGAGAATTTATTTACTTCTCTTGCGCTCCTACGTGATTATTTGTCTCAGCAAGGTTTTGTGCAAGAATCGGATTAAAAAATGCTCATGAACTGAAGTTACGTTGTTCAAAAAAGAAAAGAGAGGAAGTTTTGAATAAATGTCGATGACAGGTAAAATAATATTACGTTGGTTCGGTGGAATAATAGCAATGTCCTAACTATTGCATTGAATCTTCATGGAGTTTATCCTATTGTAAAGGCTAAGCGATTGTCCAACAGCGGAAAGAAAGTAATTGAAATTGATGAACCAAATATATATGGTTGCTCAATACAAGGCCGTATCCAGAAAAAAATTTCGGGAGGGGCCCAGTTCCGCACATTGCCCAAACACACATACATTTTTGTGTGTGTTATGAGTCTAATTTCTAGCTGCCCCCCCCCCCCCCGTGATGTTTGATGTTTGTGTGTGTGTGTGTTTTGTTTTTTTTTTTTTTTCTCTCATTTCTTTATTCTTATTTCTTTATTGTTCTAGAACTGACCCTTATTAGGGGTAGGAGTATCAAGAGAGATACGCAATGAGAACTTTTTTAAGTGGGGTAGAATATCCGTAATTTTAGGGGGTCCGGGGGTTTCTCCCCCGGGTAAATTTTTGAAAAAAAGTTTTAAAATTCTGCATTTTGAGGCCTTATATGGGGCAATTGGGACTTCAAAAACATGTTGGAAAAGTAGGCAAACAACAATCTCATAAATTTTCTGCATTCTTTTGCAAACTAAAATTAATCAAAGCATAAAAAAATGTTTAGTTTAACAAATGATTAATATTAAGTGGCAGAGAGGAAGGACAAGGGAGGAGAAAAGATTAACACATTATCACTTGCTTACATGAGTTTTCACCATAGTTATATAGTAGTTTTTGATCAGTTCCCCAACTCACCTACAGAAACAGCACTTAGTAACATAAAATAACCAATAGTATAAAATACATAAAATTCTTTAAAAGAAAAGTGTAGAGATTTAAAAAATAATTAACGACAGAGTAACATTCTGGCCATTTAGTTAATTCATAGTTTAATTACTTGATAAGAAATAGAATTGAAGCACTTTTAACGGAGTTTCAAAAAGGTATTTAATGATTTTCAAAGACTCTAGAACAGTTAAAATTCTTTAAAGCATTTCATTTGCACTTTTTAGTTTCTGACGTTTTAAAAGTTGATTGGACAGTCTTACGAAATTGTTAAAACTTTGAAAGACACATCTTTTAAAGAATAAAAATACGAAAAAGAATACAGGAAGGGTAATATTTTTTCTCGTGCTAAACATATTAATAAAGGAATCAATTACGAAGTAACTTCTAAAATACTGAATTAGGTATTTAATGAATAGTCAGAAATATATTATTTTTGAAAATATGCTACAAAAAATGCTGGAATATGATTTTTGCAATAAGCAGAATATTTTTTTAATCAAGGAGCTGAGTTTCGCGCAACTTGATGCCCACCTCCCCCCCCCCCCCCCATTTGTGTTAGAAACTTTAAAATTCAAGGTTTACAGCTATATTTAACAAAGTGTTCAAGGTTTTTAAGCAATTGTAAATGGAATTTTTTTAAAGTAACTTTTGTCTAAGATTGGTGAGCGTCCAACAAAGTAGAGGGTCTGTGAACGTATTCGTTTCTGTGTGGTCTTGTTTATTGAAGACATATTTAGCTATTAAAATCTTTCGAGGGTTACAAATGCTTATAAATGGGGACCAACAAAGTACCCTCTTATTTGAATCAGGGCGGCTAGAAGCAATCTCAGCCTAATCGGAAACTAGGGGTCCGGCGATTAGGGGGTAAAAATCTGAGTAGTGTAAGTTTTGTAAGTTTTATGGGGGAGGGGAGCGCTGATCAAACTGACAAGTAGCTTGCTTTGAGCCTGAATATATTTGGGAAAGAGAGCTGGAAGTGCTAATGAGAGTCTTTTTTTTCAAGTATGTTTTGCAACTAATGAAAATTTGAATTGTCTTTTTTTTTTTTTTTGTTTTTTTGCACTTCTTCAAATTTTCACTCGTTTAATAGTTAAAAGGAAAAAAAAAAAAACTTTTTTTGCCATTTGAAATTTAAGAAAAAAAGAAAACTTTTTTTTTTTTGTTTTACATTAAAAAACACTTCGGGTTTTTATGTTGTTTCGGAGGGCCGTACTTTCTGTACTCCTTCAAATTTTTACTCATTTAATAGTTAAAAGAAACAAAAAAAACTTTTTTTTTGCCATTTGTAATTAAAAAAAAAAGCTTTTTTTTCTGTTTTACATTATAAAACATTTCGGGTTTCGGGGGGGGCTCGGTCCCGTCGGGCCCCCCCTCTGGATACGGCCTTGGCTCAATACAAACGTTGCATAGGGAAAAAGATCCCATGCATCAAATATCGGGAACTACCGGTTTTTGATCCACTCTAAAAAATGGTGGTAGCCGCTCTTCATGCTGTACAATATGCATTGAGCTCAAGAGAGTTGAGTTAGGTATTATGGGACTAGTTGTTATATTGTTTTAAATAACACTTAGGTAAGATGTGCCCATTGAAGTAAAAGACCTTATTGGAATGCAGCAAATGCAATACGTAGGTTTTCAGAAAAAATGTTTTGCTGACTTTCATACTCAACAACATCAATATTTCCTTGTTCTCTGAATCTACTTCCCAGTTTAGGTTAATTGCTGCTTTTATTTCTTCTTAGAAATTGTCATTTTCAATATTACATCGTAGGCAGAAAAAAAATTTTGGTAAAAAAGTATGTACCCTCTGGTGCCTAGCGTCCCTTTTTAGGGACGATTTTTCTTTCTTAAATAAAAAAATTATTTTTTACATGATAATTTTTTAACTATTTTTCCTGTCCATTAAACACTATTTGTAACCAGTATACAAAGTATCGTTGAAAAATAAAATGTCAGGCATTAATGGGTTAAAGTCATTTTGGCTGTTTTAAGTACTACAGCTGATGACCTAAGGCATCCCAAATCTCCTCAAGCTAAAGGACTGTTGTCGGCAATAAAATCTTTAAATTTTGTTGTTGATTTGGTAGTTTATACCGAATATTTAATGATTATTAATGTCTTAAGTAAAGAGCTACAGAGAAGTAATTCTTGCATTGCTAAATGCGCGGATGCAGCCAATGGGATCATAACAGAGTTAGAATCAAAAAGGACCGAGGAAGCCTGTGAGGATAAATGGAAAGAAGTAAAATTGTTCTGCTCCAGCCATGACTTAGACATTCCTTCAACAGAAAATTAGGGAACAAGGAAGTCAGCCACCGAAAAAACGTCCGCGGATGAGTTCAAAAAAGATGAATGGCTACCTGTTACTCTCATCTGTTGGAAGTGAGGAGTCAAATGATGAAGCAGCGATGGACGATCCTGCAGAAAAGTTAAAGCACAAATTCAGGTGTAATCTTTTCTATCCAGTTTTGGATACTATAACAGAAAAGATGAAGATTTAGTGGCCAAGCCCTACAGATCGCCAGTTCTAGTGAAGACTTCCTTCGCCTGGATGACCAAAAAGCAAACGTATTCAGCTTTGGGGCTGTATAAACCGCTTCTCAAAGCTGAAATGGCAATTTTACGAAATGTTTTTCTCAATTCGGGTAGGAGTACAAAGGATATGTAATTAAAAATGTTAGTGGAGGAATTGAAGAAAGAAGTGCTGTCGAGTGACGCTGGCCTCTATCCTAATGTAAAAAAGCTATTAAAGATCTCCTTGACTTTACCATGCAATAGCGCAACGTGTGAGAGGTCATTCTCGGCAATGCGCCGCATCAATAATTCGCCAAATTTGATGCTCAATGCGTCAAGAAAGACACTCAAATTTGATGCTATTGTTTTCGGAGTCGGATATCGTAAAGAACTTGAATTACGATAGATTAGCCGACAAATAGTATTTAAATACTTCATGTCGAAAGTTTATTTTGCAATGAAAATAATCGTAAGAAGTCATTGTGTACCTTTATTTATTTATTACTTATTTTATTCACCATTTAGCACAAAGAGAAAATAAAAGCGTTTTACTTTCATTTGTCCGTTCATTTTCACCGGTTAAAATCTGCCGAATTTCAGATCGGCACTTCTGCTTATGAGATACGCTCAATACAAAGATTTATATTTGAATTTATCAGTCAATTAACAATAAAGTGAAGCGAAACGGGGTGATTATTAATTTTATAAATTGTGAAGTACAAATTCTGTTCAACAAAGCATGTTTCAAAAAGCTTACAGAGACAGTAATAACGTTATAAGTACTTTATAATTATTGTGTGTAATGATTTTATAAAGTAAAATGCTCAAATTTATGTTTTATAAATCTTGAAAATTGTCAAGGTAAAACTATTTTTAGTAACGAAACCAAAAAAACATCACCCATCGTAGATGTCCATGTATTGATTTTTTATCAGTACATGTTAATTAGCACATAAACTTGCAACGCTATAATCAAACGGCCTGGGGGGGGGGGTGTAGTAGTAGCAGATAGTAAAAAAAAACTCCCCCCCCCCCCAGGTTTTCTGTCCTAAATCCCCTATGATGTAAACCATTCCAAGTAAGAGTTTTAAGCAGATAAAAATTGAAAGATATTGTTAAAAAAAACTTAGGCATAAATGGGTTAAAGAGCCAGATGTCATAAAATTGTCACTGGAAAACGTCTTAGATTATTATCCTTATCTTACTTACATACAGTCCCAGACAAAAATATAGGGCCAGGAAGAAAACATAAGAAATATCGAAGTTAAACTGTGCGAGTGATTGTGACAAGAAAGCATAGTAAAACTAGCATCATATATAATATAATTTATGAAAAAGAAAATATAACAAATAATTATTACCTAAACTGCATATTTTTCAGTTGAACATAAAAAAGAACTTGGACAAAATTATAGGGCCACATTAGCCTAATCACACAAATGAAATTAATAATTAGTAAAATTGCCTTTTTTCTCTGTAACCTAAACCAGTCTCTCAGTCATAGACTCCGACAACGTTTTTAAAACGTTTTTTGGATTTTTTCCCCAAGATAATTGAATTGCTTTCTTTAGTTCTTCCTTATTGCTGTAACACTTTCCATTTTTGTAAATATCTCGTACTAGAATACCCCATAAGTTCTCAATAGGATTGAGGTCAGGGCTTCTAGCAGGCCAGTCCAAAACACGCACTTGATTTGCCAAGAACCACGCCTTTGTGCACCTTGAGGTATGCACAGGGGCGTTATCTTGTTGAAATGTATAGTCTCCGTTGGTGATGAGGGGTGCCTCAGGTAACAGATTAAGTGCCAAAACATCTTAATAATCTTGTGATGTCGTATTTGATTTAATAAATGCTATTGGAGTGTCTCCGCCAACAGCAAAGCCTGCCCAAACCATAACACTGCCTCCTCCAAACTGACGCTTTGAATCGAACCTCTTTTCTCGACGTAAATCGTGCCAATAGTATTGCAATCCGTCTGGCCCATCCAATTGGAATTTCTTTTCGTCTGAAAACACCACATTTTTCCATTCATCTCCAAATGCAACGTATTTTTTTGCAAATTCCAGACGGCACATTTTATGCTTTACCGTCAATGGAGGGGAGGTTTCCTTTTCATTTTCGAGTACCGAAAGTTCGGATGCGCTGCTATTAGTCGCTTTTACTGTTCTTCTTGAACATGGAAGTTGTTAATCTTCAACAATAGCCGCCGGAGACAAATTTTTATTGGAAACGCTATAAAAAATGCGTCTTTTTTGTCTATCAGTCAAAGAACTTGGTCTCCCGGGAGATCGTCTTTGAAATAATTTTTCAGGATTCTTCAAAAAATTATTAATAACAGACTTAGACCTTTTTATTTTGTGATCAGCATATCGCGCGATGAACTAAGCCCACATTTCTGATATGCAAGAATCTGCCCTTTCTCTTTTTCGGTTAATGGCTTACCTCTACCCATGTCTAACAACGTTCTCACTGACGAAGCCACGTGCTGGAATGCTTGCTTTATCTTCTGGCTATTCACTACAGCATCGGTCATATGCAAATTTTGCACCCAGAGCGAAATTTGCATAGTGGCCCTATAATTTTGTCCAACTTGCGTCTTGCTTCAAAACAGAAGTTAGCAACAAATCTCCCACATTATTAAATTTTATTATTTTTTTGGTGGCTGTCGATTGTTATCACAATATTACATATAATAAATACATTAAACAACTTTTTTTAGCAATCTTAGCTCTTTTGGGTAGGATATTGTAGCTGGCCCTATATTTTTGTCTGGGACTGTATTCTTTAGTTCATTCTGCATTGGCGAATAACTCTTACATATTTTTTTAAACGGTGCAGTTTACTTTAATGTTATAAATGTGTGTTTGCTTATGACTGACTTACTTTATTCCTACTAATATGACTAAAAAGTAGGTTAAAAGGATTTTTTTTAACAAATTAACTTCTTTCCATACTGTAGTTGATACATTGTTCTTAGATTTTTTGATCACGGCGGTGCATTTTAATTGAAGCTATACGTGATTGTGTTATGAATAACTCTTAAAAGTTTTCCTTTCAATAAAATTGATGTACAGCAATTAAATTTTTACAACAGGCAACCGCTCTTTTTTAATGTAGTAGTCAAAGTACCCATTTTATATTTTTCTCAGAAAACGAGGTCAAATTTTCACCGCATAATTTGTTTCGAAATTATTAAAATACTTTCAAAACGTTTAGGCACGCCCCCTCCCCCTCCCCCTCTCTTGGATAGTCTTTTTTAAATATTAAATGAAAGTTTTTGATAATTAGAAAAATTTGAAATCTTACCTTAATTTTTCAATTAGTAATTGGGAATGTAAGACAAGGTAAAATATCAATGCTTCAAGTGAAAGAGATTTTATGTTCATGATTATGTATCTGAAAGGAAAAAAAATCTATGAAATGCTGATCTAATGAACCGGTTAATCTCTGTCTCTTTCAATGTATCGAGAGAGAAAAATATTGTCAATTTCGAAAACTCTTAAAATGACTTTGTTACACGGAGTTTGATATGAGGACAGCGGAGCGGTAAGGGATAACCCAGTGGCGTAACTACTCGTTGGTTTCAGGGGGGGGGGGTTATATTCTAAGTCGTCACGAGGTTTAAAAAACGAGCGGCGGGGGGGGGGCAACCCCTTTTTACCCACACTTTGCATGTATGTATGTGTGTATATATATATATATATAATACGCACTTGAAAATGCGTACTTCCGAAGTTCGAAAAACCAGACAGCTTTTTAAAGAGTAAAGAAATATTACTGTAGAAAAATGGAAGGGGGGTCCGGGGGTTCGCCCCCGGAAATTTTCATAAATTGTACCTCTAAAAACTCCATTCTAGACTATCTTGGTGATGTTCGATCTCTTCCTCAGTCAGTAAAACACGATTGCCGCCATTTTTAATAATGTGAAAGAAAATGATAGGATACAGAAATTCTTCCCAGCGATTTTTTCGAAATTTCAGTTCCAAAAACGCAATTTCAGACGAATTTCGATCATAATGGGAGGTTTAGAGGCCTACCTCCGGAAATTTTTGACATTTATTTCCTAAAAAAGACAATCCTTAATGGTTCTGGGAAGGGGAGGGGGATGGCAATGAAGTCTGTAACACAATGATATTCGCTGGAGAATCGTACTTTTTCATTTTAGGAGTTTTATATTTTTTCATCTCATTTTTGCATTTTTGGACCAACGTTTCGGGGGGGGGGGGTCCCCAAAACACCACCCATAGGTACGCCACTGGAACAACCCGTTCCTTTTCTCACTACCTAAGGATTTCACTGCTGATACAGGTCGGTGTGACACTTTCCGCACTCCTTAATAATCACTTCTGCAACATTCTCGAAGCACAAGCAAAGTTTGAAAACTTTTCGGTAATATTTTTCCTGGTGAAAATCTTTTGCTTAGGAGGACAATTTATTCTTCTTTTATTGTTATTTCTAATTGTTATCAACGAATTAAAAGTTAAATTTGAGGCGTTTTATTTGTACCCAATAGAAAGAACTATCAACTTTTTTTTTTTTTCTTTTTGATGGAATGCGTTTATTTTAATGCGCATCATATTTTTATACTTAATTTTTCTTAATTCGATTAAAGATTTTTTAAATGAAAACAATATTAGTTGCACTGTTTAAAAGCTGCTTCTTCTTTATTTGTCGTCTGCAAAATAGAAACGCGAAAAGTAAATAAATGAACACAGATATATTTTGTTTTTAGGGATCAATTTAATTGCTATTATTCAACCGCGACGAGATGGCCGGTGTCAATCAAATGAGAAAACGAGTCTATTCCTTAAAATAGGTAGAGAAGGAAGAAACTCCAGAGTGCCATATTTGCAAGTTTAACGACATTTTGGCGAAGTGATAAGTTTTATGAAATATTAAATAATTCTTCGAGCCACACCTGCATTTGGCGAGGAAGTGAAAACAAGTCTTTGCTTTCTTTATTGCAACCCTTATGTTACCATTTTGTTTTTAAATTTAAATGAACAGTTGGAGGCACTGCAGTCAATGGCCAATGGCTGCGGAAAAATATAAAACCAAGACCCACCTACTTTCTTGTTGCCAATGAGAAATCTTTCTCGACTGTGCAAAAATTAAAATAGGTTCCTCTTTGGCTAATTTCTCAAATTGGGAGACCAATTACAGGTAAGCAAGATGACGTATTCAAGCTTTATAACCAATGCCGCAATTGTGAATCCCATTCCTCAATTTTCATCTGCGTATCACCCCTTCCTAAAAATGGACAATCCTGAAAAAAGGAGGAGTCATAGGCCATCTCTGCGAAGTTGAATAATAAAAATGTTTGTTTGACATAATTTGTGGTCTTCGAAAATAAAGATAACATTGATCAGATGCTAGAATGTCGATGTTGGTAGACGAGAAAGTAAGCTCGTTAAGTTCTTTTACTTCTTACTAGATTTTATTATGAGTTTATGCTAAAAGAAAAGGTTTTCGTATATGTTCGTAGAATCTCATTTTGTTACTTTAAACTTAATTCATTTACATATCTATTTCTTTTAAAAGAATTACCTGCTTTTGTTAAAGTGCTATTCTTATATTTTTCTCAGAAAAACAATTACAGTGAACTCTCATTTATACACCACCTCATTTATGCGCCTTTTTCACTTATACGACAATTTTCAATGGTCCGAGCACATTCCATAGCATAATAATGATAATATATTTCGTTTATGCGTCGCTCTGAAGATAAATATTTCACTTATACGCTGAATTTTTCATAAAATGTAAAAAATTTAATTTATTTTCTTTAAAAAATAAGCACGTTTCTTCACTTTCATCTTTAATCTTTCACCTTTATTGCTCACGGAAAGCCTTTTTTCCGTATGAACTACAGTTCGAAGAGGGACAATAATTATGAATCGTTTTAAAGAGAACAATTTGTGATTATGTTCATTACAATTTTTGTTTTCTCTTTATTATTATAGTTATATTACAGTAATTGTCAAACCGTAGTAATATGTCCTTTTTCTATAGTAACATTATTATTCATGCTCTCATTAGAACCTATGTTGATGTTGCGTTTTAGACCAGGGGTCTCCAACCTTTTTTACTCGGGGGCCAAATTGAAAATTTTTGGAAGCGAGACGGGCCAACGGTCCAAAAATAGTTCAGTTCAGATGTTTTTTTTTTTTGTAACATTACGGAAACTCGTAAAATTTAGAGAGCAGTTCAGAAAACTGAAATAAAAGTCATTTTTTCCCACAAAATGTATTTTGCTCTCCAAAAGGAGTTTAAAAAAAAAAAAAGCCAAACGAGACTAAAAACTAAATCCTTGCAATGTACTACAATTTTATTAAATGAATTTTATGTATTAATGATGATAAGAAACTTAACAATAAATGAGGACAGAGCAAGTGCAACGCTTAGGACAATTTTTAATGAGAAGATTGCATTTGTTTGCCTCTTAAATTTCAGTCCATTTAGGGTCAAACTTTGTAGTTCCGATCATTAAAGTTGATTTTAAATGTTCATTTGATAAAGAGGATCTGTACTTAGATTTAACATACTTCATTTTTGAAAATGTCTGCTCACACTTGTAGGTAAACCCAAAAAGAGAAAACATAACTTGAGCGTGGTTTTTTTATGTTCTTTAAGTCTTTTTCCGGGAGAGAACTGTAAGATGAAAGTAGGTTACCTTCTTTTTGGCATTCCTGGAAAGCAGTCTTGAGTGAGTCGTTGGTAATTTTATTTATTATTTGACGTATGCACTATGAGATCGTCACTGTTCTGATTAATTTAATTAAAAATTTTTTTTGAAAAAAAAGAAGGGGGGGAGAATCGAAAAAACAGATATTTTCCGCGGGCCGCAAAAAATCTGCTCGCGGGCCGGATCCGGCCCGCGGGCCGTAGGTTGGAGAGCTCTGTTTTAGACCATTCAATAGGCTTGTTCACTTATGCGTCTCTCTCAGTTATGCGCCTTTTTCTGTTGGTCCCTTGGGCCGGCGCATAAGTGAGAGTTCACTGTATATTTTTAGCGTATCCTTGCTTTAAAAAGTGTTAAAATCTTGCAAAACATTGAACTTTAACCCGTATATTTAACTATGGTAGCCTTTAAAAACAGTTTAAATCTTACCGTATTTTTACATGTAGTCCGAGGAAATTCATAACTAGGTAATAGATCCAGGCTTCTAGCGAAATGAGTTTCATTAAATCCATCACAAAATATCTGCGAAGGGAAAATATCGCTTGAATATTTGTCTAATAAACCGATAAGTCTAGGTATAAATATTTTGAATGCATCGTAAAAACAAAAGGATTTTCAAGTAGAAAACAAAAAGTTGAATAATGATATGATGAAGCGATTAGTCTCAGTAAAAGTTGGAAAGTATAGCACAAATGAAAACATTTATTAATTTAGAAAAAAATCTTATTTTACGTGGAGTCAGATTTTAGAAAGAATATCCGATTTTCCGGTAGGTGAGGAAATAATGAAATCTCGACACCAAATTTTAGCTTAAATACAAAACAATACAAGTTTCATTATTATATGCAGTTGTTTGGGGTGGTAAACACGGTTGTCATTCAGAAGTGTAAAGCGGGTTCAAGATTTTATTCTGACACCGCTCTCACAGACTCAGAGCACTTGAAGCAAGGACGAATAAAAAAAGTAAGATCAGGCGAAGAAAAGAGAGCTTGCCTAGTTAAAAGTGAGGGTATATTGAAAAACAAGTGTTCAATTTTGTTTTTTATTTAGCTCGTTCTTTTTAAGACCCTTCTTTAAGAACCGTATTCAGATAGTAGATGTTGATGCAAAAACGGTTGTGAAAACTTAAAGCTTTTATTTTAAGTTTTTGCGACTGGTGTCAAGTTAAATTCTCAGAAACTAGTTGTTTGCTCCCATTGCATCCATATAGTATGTAAAAGTGAGCTGCTGATGAACTTTTCTGTAAAATTTGATTGTGTGCAGAATTTATATACATTCATATATCATATTAGTCTTGATGGAATAGCCATTTTGCCATGAAAAAATATCCTAATAAGCGGGATATTATATTATCCGGGATCAAAATAATACATTGCAACGGTTTGGTACATTGAAAATGTATTATATTAAGCGAGATGTTTTTTCAACTAATTTTCTAATGAGCGGTCTCGACTAATGTGAACACAAAGGTGATGTTACATCAAAATCGCCTTCAAAACAATTGTTAGAATGAAGTGGGAACGAAATGATTAATCGAATTTTAAGCTAAAAAATTCCATATAAATGCGTTTCTGCGCTTAAAAAAGATATACTAATGGGAAAAAATCTATTACTCTTGCAAATGTTTTTAACATGATTTTGTTTTACGTAATCAATGTGAGTTTGCCGAAATTGCTGAAAATCCACTTTGTTTAGTTTCAGAGCCACAATTGTGATGAAAGTATGCATCTGTGTCGTTGCGAAAACACTCCTCTGGTAAGTGATTCTATTAATGTTAATTAGTTTAGTTTTGAGGCATATTATTTATTACGTTTATGATTTGTGTCTACATCTATCGGTAGTTTCATAACAAATTATATTCCTATAATTTTGCAAATGTAACGCAATTAAGTGAAAATACACAGTCCCATGGCTAGTAATACTGGGCACGAGACCTGTCATGATTTAGCAGAAAAACACAAATTTCAATTGGCCCTCTTTCGAATGAAAGTAATAGATTCGTTTCTTGTACAGTAGTATTATAATCACACGAACATTTAAAAAAAAAAAAAAAAAAAAAAAAAAACATGCCCGGACAGATTCTGTATGGAAAATGACGAGTTTACAGAGAATAGCCTATAATCAGTTTACTGCATTTGGATTCTATCGAGGGATAGAAAAATTATCTAACAATACAGAGAATAGCCTATAATCGAAGCTTTACTGCATTTGGATTCTATCGAGGGATAGAAAAATTATCTAACAATTTTGAAAGCCCTTAAAAGGATTTTATTTACATGTAGTTGGTTTTCATGGGAGAGCGGAACACTAAAAGATCACCTTTTCCTAAAATCTAAAGAGGGCTTTTGCCTTGATATCGGTGGTACTTTCCTTCCTTATGTCACTTTTCCATCACTCTCAAAGTTATGCTAAACGAAGATTGAAAACTTAACCCATTAATGCCTGACATTTTTTTCCAAATATATTTTGTATACTGGTTACAAACAGTGTTTAATGGACAGGAAAAATACTAAAAAAAATATTATGTAAAGAATATTTTTTTTATTAAGGAAAGAAAAATCGTCCCTTAACCGCTTGCCTGATTATCCCGAGTTATCTCGGGCTAGTATGAGTTGCGGGTAATTATTATCCCGAGAAAACTCGGGTGAAACTAAATGATTTTACACCTGTAAAAACTAAACATTCAACTTGAAACCTTCATATTTTGTTTGTTTCATTTCCTTGCATTAAAAAATCAAATTAAAAAAATTCAATTTTTTTTTGCAATTTTTTCCAAAAAAAAATTGTAAGGGAAGCAGTTAAAAGTTACGATAGACCCCAGAGGGTACATACTTTTTTCACTAAAATTTTTTCCTGCCTACGATATAATACTTAAAAAGACATTTTATAAGAAGAAATAAAATCAGCAATTAACATAAACTGGGAAGCTGGGAATAACTTTGAAAACTTAGCTTTTTTCTTCAGATTATGAACGATGTAATTTTTGATAAAGATCATATTAAAACTGCTACAGCACACACTTTACAATGGTTATGTGCTGCAATCTGTTAATAACGAATTGAAACAACACCAAGGTACAAATTGAACACTATTGTTTGGTTGAAATGTTCATTTTGGGGAAATTCAGACCCTTTTTTGGACCGTCCCTAAAAAGGGACGCTAGGCATTAATGGGTTAATATTACAGGGTGTTTATGAAGCCTTTGGAGAACTATTTTTGATAGAAATTAAAGTGCAGGTATACATAGGAAATCATTGCTTTAATTATGTGATGATTTTCAACAGTGTATGGATGACAATTGACTTGATGCCATTCATGCGGATCCAAAATAACTAAGCTACTAAAATGTAGAGTTTCATAAATGCTTCAACATAGGCTAAACTATATTGCTAAAACTAAAACAATCTCGATGCATACATTGTTTAAACTAGGATAAATATTTTACTCACAATCCTTCGCAATTTTTCCGAAAAAATATTGGAAAAAGCTCAAAAGTTTTTCGTCTGGAGTTAGAATTCCACCTAGTTGGTTTCTCATCTACTCAAAGTGAAGTTTCAAACTTTTTTCTTGCTCTGTTGCAGAAGGAAGGCATTGTTGAAATCACTGAATCTATTTGTTGCATTGTTAACGACAAGGAAATAAAGCATCACGCATTATTGGTCTTTGCTGAATTGATGAATACAGTAAACTCTCGATTATCTACGGGCGGATTATCCGCGACGATCTCAGGAAAAAAAAATTCTTAGTTAACTTTATTCTTGTAGAGCAAAAAAAAAGAATTTTTTTAACACAGGTCTGAAATTCATTTGTCCCAGAATGTTTTCTCCTTCCCACTACGCTCTATCGTAAGACCCACTTCTTTATAGATCTTATATGCCTGAGAACCTCAAATACAAATAATTTTTTATGCTGTATTTATCGTCACTGTTTGTACACATCGCGTTCAAGTGTAATGCAATTATTTTTAAGCAAAAGACATTTTGTATTTTCTTTACCTCTCGTTTTATGCTTTTTTCGGATTATGCACGACTTTCGCTATCCGCAATACCCGTGCCACCCTATTCCGCGGATAATCTGGAGTGTACTGTACTAGTGGATTGTTAGCATCTTTCTGGGTATAACTTTGACATATCACTCCCACAAAAAAAAAATAAGCGCCAAATCTGGCACTCTCTACGGACTTTTTAGGGTTGCTGTTTCTTATTTTGGTGTTGCCAATTTAGGTTTCTTCAGCATTTTAGGTTTTTGCTGTTGCCAAATTTAGTATTTTCTTGTATTTTGTACCATTTTGGAGTTTTTTTATTAAAGTTTTGCGGCAAACAATTTTTTTGTGGCAACAACAAAAACAGGAATTTTGCTTGGCGAGAAAAAAAAGTCGCCAAATTTACGATTTGGGGGGGGGGGGGTATATCAAAGTAGTTCCTCTTTCCGTGTCTTTTAGCGTTGTTATCTGGAATGAAAATAAATGGAACTTCCCTTTTGCATTATATGTAGAAGAAAATAAAAACACCTCTATTAATAAATAATATAGACTGGCTTTCCATCATATAAGAAATTTTAACAAAAGCAAGTGGGGTAACCATTCTAAATGGAGTGAGGTGTTAAGTGGGGTTCCCCAAGGCTCAGTTTTAGGTCCACTTTTGTTCATTATTTTTAAGAATGCTATTCATGAAAATGTTTCTAGAAACATGAATTGTTTTGCTGATGACGTCAAAGTTATGGGGGTTATAGAAAAAGATGAACAAGTAAATCAGCTGCAAGAGGATTTGGATCATATTACTAAGTGGGTAGACAAGTGAGGCATGGCAGTAAATGTTGGGTGCAAGTGCTGCATTCAGGTCATGGAAATAAGCATACAAACTATTATTTACAGGGTTCAGTCACTAGTAAGGCAGAGAATGTTATGGATCTAGGTGTCTTAATAAATCAAGACTTCAAGTTTAGTCAACAGTGCAGCATAGCTAGTAACAAAGCTAATATGATGCTTGGGTTTATAATTAGATCTATTTCAAACAAATCTAAGAAGGAGGTTCTTCTGCCTTTATATAGAAGTTTGGTAAGACCTCATTTAGAGTACACTGTTCAATTTTAGTCTCCTTATCGTAAGAAAGATATTAATTTATTGGAAAGGGTACAAAAGAGGGCTACAAGGTTAGTGAATGGTTTTTCGAATTTAGATTATGATTCCAGACTTAGAATGCTTAACATGTATTGTCTTGAGCAAAGGAAAACCAGGGTTGGACATATTTCAGTTGTTTAAATTTATCAAAACGAAAGATGTTATAGGGTTAAATTTTTGCAGGGAAAGCAGGACAAGGGGTCATTGTTATAAGCTGTTTAAATCTCAGGCTTAACCTGGAAATTCGGAAAAAAATACTCTTTTAGCAGAGTAGTGGGAACTTGGAATAGTTTACCGGAAGAGGCGGTAATTAGCAAGGGTATAGTTTTAAGAGGGCCATTGATCTTCATTGGGGTCTGTAATTTGACTAGGACCATTCCTGTTGGGCCCAGAACCTTTTGCTGGTCGTCGCATTTGTATTTGTAAAAAATTGTCGTATTCATTTAATTGTTATTCAACTCCGTCTTTTTTAACACTTAAATTTGCTTTTCGATATCAATTAAACTTGGCTTGGGCTGCTAATCTATTCGTTTTTAAATTGGTAGATAGCGAGTTACGTGAAATTAGCTAACGTAAATAAATAACGTACACTTGTTTAAAAACCACGTGTTTCTTGGAAAACGCTCGAAACAGTTACAAATCAACACGATATTTTTTTTTAGCATTTTCCAAAAATTGTAGTCCATACCATCGTTAACGCACGCGTTCATCAAAAGCAATTAACAATCTTTTGCTAACTTGGTAACAAAAAGCCTTCTCGTGTGTTTTAATTTTGGTACCAACTGTATCAATATCGGACCGTCTACATTTTTGTTTGACGACATTGTACTGGCGACATTTTGTGGACTGGCGACATTTTGGACCAGCGACATTTCGGACTGTCGACATTTTGGACCGGCGAAAGTTTGGCCGCGACATTTTGGGCGTATACTTTTTACTGGGTATTTGTGCTGTACATATTTGTGTTGCTACATAATTAAGCTGCACGGAATTTGTAAATTACTGGCTACATTAAATCTGTACTATTTGGAAACTGGGAAACATTCTAGCAGAACAATATGGGTCATTCGAAACTGGTACAAATCATGTCTGAAACTCTTTACTGAAGATTATCAATTTAAATAATTTCCACCAACCAGTGTTGGGCATTAATCAACTAAATTCTCAAAAAACTAAAGTAATCTTTGCACTATTTAATTCTGATTAATTTAATTTGATTACATTCAATTCGCAGACGACGATTAACGTTAGTTCAAACTAACTTAGTTAGTTTGTGAAAATGATTAATTTAGTGCGAATTAATTTAGTTCAAACTAATGTAATCAGATTGATTTAGTCGAGACTAAAGTAATCAGATTGATTTAATCAAAACTAATGTAATCAGCTTAAAATTAAAAATCATATTGATATAAATCTAGACTGACTTTAAACTAATACTAAGATATATGTACTTTTACAAGAACGTTTGTATTTCTGCGCTTGTCTACATACATTTACATGGATATAGGAGTAAATTCGGGTACATACGAGTACACACAATTACATAAGTGCGAACCCGAGTATACTCGTGTGTAGGGGCAGATTTGTATTCCTGCGCTTGTATTCAAACATTTACGTGTTGTTCGTTAGGAATATGTACGTGTAAACGGGAGTATATACGAGTTAATACGAGTGTACTCGTGTGGTGCGGTATATTTGTATCTCTGCACTTATATACATGCGTTTACATGCATATACGAGTAAATTCGGAAAGAACGAGTACACACGAGTATATACGTGTGAACCCGAATATACTCGTATGTAGGGGGAATATTTGTAATTCTGCGCTTGTATACATACATTTACGTATATACGAGTAAATATTGATATATACGTGTAAACAGGTGTATATAAGAGTTAACACGAGTATACCCGAGTGTTGGGGTATATTCGTATTTTTGCGCTTGCATACACACATTTACTTTCATATTCGAGTAAATACAAGTAAAAACTATATATATGTATGTATGCCTGTATGTATGTATTTCTGTATATATATGTATGAATATATATGTATGTATGATTTTTGTTATATATGTACGTTTTTATATTTTGTTATGTATGTACGTTATTGTGTGCGTGTGTGTATATTTATGTATGTGTGTGTGTATGTATATATTTATGTATGTATGTATATATTTATGTTTGTATGTTATGTATGTATGTATGATGTATGTATGTATGTATGTTCTGTATGATGTATGTATGTATGTATGTTATGTATGTATGTATGTATGATGTATGTATTTATGTATGTATGGTGTATGTGTATGTATGTATGTATGATATTTGTGTTTATGTTATGTATGTATGATGTATGTATGTTATGTATGTATGATGTATGTATTAATGTATGTATGATGTATGTATTAATGTATGTATGATGCATGTATTAATGTATGTATGATGTATGTTATGTATGTGTGTATGTATGTATGTATGTATGTATGTTTTTTTTGTTTGTATGCATGCATATATGTATGTATGTATGTTATGTATGTATGTAAGATGTATGTGTATATGTATGTATGTATGTATGATGTATGTATGTATGTATGGTATGTATGATGTAAGTATGATGTATGTTATGTATGTATGTATGTATGATGTATGTGTCTATGTATGATGTATGTATGTATGTATGTATGATGTATGTATGTATGTTATGTATGTATGATGTATGTATGTATGTTATGTATGTATGATGTATGTATGTATGATGTATGTGTATGTATGTATGATGTATGTATTAATGTATGTATGATGTATGTTATGTATGTGTGTATGTATGTATGTATGTATGTTTTTTGTTTGTATGCATGCATATATGTATGTATGTATGTTATGTATGTATGTATGATGTATGTTATGTATGTATGTGTGATGTATGTTATGTATGTATGTATGATGTATGTTATATATGTATGTGTGATGTATGTTATGCATGTATGTGTATGTATGTATGATGTATGTATGATGTATGTGTATGTATGTATGATGTATGTGTATGTATGTATGATGTATGTGTATGTATGTATGTTTGTATGTATATATGTGTGTATGTATGTGTGTATGTATGTGTGCATGTATGTATGTATGTATGTATGTTTGTATGTATGCTTGTACGTATGCATGTATGTATGTAGGTACGTACATATGTATGTATGTACATACATTTTTTTAATCACTTCTTCTTTAATAAAACTTTGAAGTACTAGTTAAATGCATAAGATCAATTTTATATTATAAAAATGTTACTGAAAATATTAGTTTACGTTTTAACTGTTCTTAAAATTCTAATCACAAGCAACTTATTTTTCAAATGAAAATATTATCAGAAGAACAAACATTTTTTATTGCACGAGCAAAACAAATATATGAAAAATTTTAAAAGTATTTTTCAAGCTTTTCATATATTTGTTATAATTTTACACTTTTAAAGTACTTTCAAAGTATTGCTCAAGCTCTTGCGATTCGATTCAGTGTCGCAGCAACTCTCGTTTAAAATAGATCAACAGATTCTACTTTAAATTAAAACAATATACATATCGAATAAAACAAAAAACATGTCGTTCTCATCGTAGAACAGTTAGAAATAAATCAGAGACAAAAAAAAAGCAGAGGTCCGATGTTAAAACAAAATACAGTGAAAAGAAAACTATGATCAACAAATGATAAGCTTTTCGTTTTCCCGACAATAAAATTGCTATTTAGGTAAATATACGACGAACTTATTACATTTCAATACTAAATTATCACATAGTAAAAATATATTTGGAGCACTTTAAAAAGATTCAATTGATTCTAAAACTTTTAAGTATTTATCACTGAAATTTTGTACGTTATTTTTCATAATAATAATAAAACAATAAATATCAGCAAACTTCAACCAGCAGACGACAAATTAAAAATTAAATTATCTCACTCAAGATATTTACTGCAATTTATAGTGTAATAAATCGAAATGTAGTAAAAGATATGTTGCAGACGATAAATTTAGAATAGGTTTTTTTTTTATTCTTATGACATAGATCAGTTTCAGAGCATATGTAGTGAAAGTGTTTTGCATCGCTAAAAATTATAGTTTATTAGCTGCATTCATAATAGGAGTAAAATAAAAGATGAACTACATTTTTGAAAAACTTATTACGCTTTCATAAAGCTGAAGAGCAGCTCGTGATATCCGGAAAATAAAAGAAATTCTCGTAGAAGAATGGAAGAGGACATTTTCAACTTTAGTGTTTCAACAATTATTCCAGGTATAGCAGAACCATACAGGCATACATGCATACAGCACGCATACAGGCATACATGCATGCATACATACATACATACGCACATACATACATACATACACGCATGCATACATACATACACACATACATACACGCACATACATACATACACGCACACACATACATGCACGCACACACATATAGACATACATACACACGCATATATACACACATACACGCACATACATACACACATACACGCACATACATTAATACATACACATACATACACATACATACATACGTACACGCTCATACATACATACATGCATATACATTCATACATACACATACATACACACATACATATATATACATTCATTCATACATACATACACACACAGAGACATACATACATGCATATACATTCATACATACACATATATACATATACATTCATACATACACATATATACATATACATTCATACACACACATACATACAAACATACATATACATTCATACATATACATACATACATTCATACATACACATACATACACACACAGACACACATACATACATACATGCACATACATTCATATATACACATACATACAAACACTTACATACACACATACATACTAACATACATACATACATGCATACATGCATACATACATACTGACATACATACATGCATACATGCATACAAACAAATATGCATACATACATGCACACATTCATACATTCATACATGCACACAAACATACATTCATACATGCACACATTCATACATTCATACATGCACACAAACATACATTCATACATGCACACATACATACATTCATACATTTACATACATACATACATACATACATACATACATACATACATACAAAAAGGAATTTTCTTGCCACCCAGGGACGTCATTCCAGGGGGGGGGGGCAAAGGGTCCAAACACAATGCAATTTCACCGGAAAGCATCAAAAACCACGCCCACTTATATGTAAATACATTGATTTCTCAAAACCGGGGGGGGGCAATTGAACCCCACCTGCCCCTAAATGACGGGCCTGCATGTAAATGTATGTATACAATCGCAGAAATACAAATAGAATCCATCACACGAGTACATTCTTTTTATTCGTACAAACTCCTGTTTACACGTATATACTCGTATATACCTGAATTTACTTGTATATGTATGCAAATGCATGTGTACAAGCGCAGAAATACAAATTATCATCAACACACGAGAAAACTCGTTTAACTCGTACGTACTCCTATTTACTAGTATAAACTTCCATCTCGAATTTAATAGCAAATAAATTACTCAGATTTAAATCAATTTTATTAGTTTTAATCAAATTGAATTTAGTACGATTACTTTTAGTTTGACTAAAATTAATCTAACTAATTTAGTCTTGATTAAATCAATCTGCACTAAATTAATCCTTTTCAGAGACTAACCAAGTTAGTTTGAACTAACGTTAATCGTCTGAAAATTAAATAGTTCAAATTTTAAGTAATCTGAACTAAATGCGAGTCAGATTACTTTAGTCAACTGATCAATCGATTGAAAATTTAGTTGATTTTTTTAGTTCTTGCCCAACACTGCCACCAACTAATCATATTATTTTTATTGATTTTCCATTCATTTGTGTATAATAAAGTGTAAATAACCAGTACATCTAATACCTTTAAATGAGCAATTCTTGTATATATATTTACTAGCTTAATACCCGGCGTTGCCCGGGTGCTTATTAATACAACATAGCATTCAGGGAAAATAAGTTTGAAAGAGTTCTATTCATATGGGTATAAAATAATTTGCATCAATCAGTCTCTTAGGTACAAACTTTGAAAAAAACTAAAATATTACAGAAAGTTAAACGTTTACAGAAAAATAGTCTTATCAAAAGGTGAAAATTAAAGAGAAATGTTGTCTGTGCTTTGCCGCGTCTACTGGCATGAAATATATGCACATGGAAGTGAAAAAATTGCATCAAATTCACCCGCCAAATTCAAAATATTAACTTTTCTCTATTAACTGTTCCCACCTACAAAGTAAAAATTATTATAACTCAATCTAATAAATCTGTCTGAAATAAATCTGTTTCTCGTTCTGAAGGCTTATCTCCATTACAGACGCAACTGTTGTCGCATTGCAAATTTGAAATTCAAATCCGTGGTTCTTTTTATAAAGTCCACATGAATTATGATTGTTTTTTACTTATTTCAATGCTAAAAGGAAATAGGTGAGCCTTAAATTGAAAATTCATTACTTTAATCGTAATCATTGTTGGAAAATACTCATATTTAAAAATCTTAAATTTCATCAATTTGAATACTAAAAGGCCTATCTCGATTACAATATAAATAGGCTAGATTCCTATAAAAGGGTCATTTTTTGACAAAAAATTTAAATTTGAGCTTTTTAGATTTTTTAAAATTTCAAGACCCCGCCTATGAGAATTCTAGGGCATCAAGGAACCTCTGTGTCAAGTTTGATGAAAATCTGACGCAAACTGTGGATTTGTATAGAGAACAAGTATATATAAAAACATACACTCATTTTTATAGGTATAGATTTATATATTTATTTATTTTTCGGATCTCGAAAACGGCTCTAACGATTTTGATAAGATTTTGTATTCAGATAGAGTTTTTGTTTTTGAGTTCATCTACGTTGGCGTTTTTTCTGTAAAAACGCGAGTTTTCGCAAAAAAAACCCGTTTTTTTGTGCCTTTATTGAAAGTTTGAGAAGCTTTTATTTCGCCATTTTCTTTATGATTACTTTCATTGTTACTGTTTCCTAGCGACCACGTTTTGTTATAACAATTGGATTTCATATTTAAATTTAATCTCATCAGCGCAAGTTAAAATTTAATGGTATTTGGCAACGTTAAATTGTTATTGTTTTTGAAATGTTAAAGCAAGGCTTCACTGGATAGTGTCTTATATAGGCTGTTTCATTTATTGAAAAGCCTTGAAATAAAAGCAGTGGGGATTGTCCAAACGACATCTATTGAATCTTAATACTATTATAAATGCGAAAGTTTGGATGTTTGGATGTTTGGATGTTTGTTCCTCTTTCACGCAAAAACTACTGAACGGATTTTCATGAAACTTTTACCATAATGTAGCTTATGCATCAGAATAACATATAGGCTATAATTTATAACGATATTCGAAAAAGTTCGATTGGTAGCGCTTTTTTCATTCCAATTTAAGGTACATTTTTCGCATAAATCCGCGAAGGCTTTCAACAAACTAATTCAGTATTTAGTGTATCATCTCAACTCCCTGTCGATAGCTAGAATTGCGTGTATCATTTCCGCTTTTCGCATTAAATGTTCAAGGCTTTTCTCAAGTCAAATCAAAATGTAATTTTTTTCAGCTTCAATTTTAATATCCAGGCTTTTACATAGACATTGGAAACGCTCGCGCGCCCGCTCTCTAATGAGCTTATCATGATTTTTACTTAAAACATTTTGTAGTCTTAGTTTTAAGTTGCTTTGAGACGTGCAAATATTATTTTGCAGAATAAATTGTATTCCTTTATTAGAAGATTGTTCACTACGTTAATTATTTTCTCGAGTTTTGTAAATATGTATTTTAGAGTATCGATAACTTACCGCTAGAAGAGATTGGTAACTAATAAATAGATTAGGTTCATTATTTTCCAATTTGATGGAGCTTTAAATACAACTTAACGGCATTTTTTAAATTTGTTTGCATTGATTTGTCACTTTCTCGGGGTACTTATAATAGGGCAGTTTCTTAGTATCCGATTGAACAGGAATTTTGCCAAATTTGGTGCATTATTTTAGTAACTGAGATTCTCGGCGATTTTTTCAACTGACACCAGTTTTTGTGCCAAAGACTACGTAATAATACTTTACTTTTTACACGACGTAACCAAAATAAAACGATTATTGTCTGATATTTATCGACTGCGGCAAAATCCTAATCATCGATATAATAGAGTTTTTTTTTCTTTTGTTTTCCGATTCCATATGTATGCAATAAAAACCTTTTTAAAAGTATGTCAAAAAGTAAAGTAATCCACATACTAAATTAATAAAACCCTTAAACAAGACTAAAATTACCATTAATTTGCATTTTTGCACAAATAATTGCTAAATGTTTCCTATTAATTTCGAAATCATTTAGGACAAAAAATTTTAACGTCATTTTATAGTCCGCAATAGTGTATCAGCATTTGATGACTATTTCTCTGACGAAAATTAGTGACATAATAATACTTAATGTATTTTCATAAAGTAAGGAGGGGAGCAAAATTATCCTAGGTGTCCCAAAACAGTTTACCCAAAAATTTGGCGACATTTTAAGAATCGTCAAAGCGGCAAGTTTTGAGTTCCTTCAGTTCAGGAAAAAAGAAACAAAGGTGAGTATATAAATTGTTTCTCAATATTATTACTGACCCAGGCAACGCCGGGTATTTTTGCTAGTTATAAAAATAAGATTACTTTACTTTTCAAGTACGATTTCAAAATTGAGTATAAAAGTGTTATAGTTAGTTTTAAAATACTTCCCCCCCCCCCCAAGAGTGTTTAGTAAGATATTTCAAGTAAAAAATCAATAAATATGAAACTCAATTTTCTTAAAATATTAAGTTTCGAAGAAAAATTACATCTATCTAATATCTTTAAACGAGCAATTCTTGCATAGATATATATTTCGGATCTCGAAAACGGCTCTAACGATTTTGATAAAATTTTGCATTTAGATAAAGTTTTGGTTTTTGAGTTCAGCTACATCGGCGTTTTTCTGTAAAAACGCAAGTTTTCACAAAAACCCCGTTTTTCGTGCTTTCATTAAACATTAAGTTTGACGAGCTTTCTTTCGCCATTTTCTTTATGATTACTTTTATTGTTACTATTTTATAGCAACCACGTTTTATTATAACAAGGGATTTCATATTTAATCACATCAGCGCAAATTTAAATTTTTATGGTATTTGGCAAACGAGTTTTTGCAACACGTTAGAATCATCATTGTTTTTTAAATTTAAAAGACATCGATCAAAATAAAGTTAGAATTGGGTGTGGGCCGCGATAGTCCGATCAGTAAGTCGTCAGACTCGTAACCAGAGGGCCCGGGCCGATCATATAGAGGAAGCCCAGTCAATCGAAGATCCACTGTCTTCATTAATGGTGACTGGGGGACGTTAAAGTTGTTCGTGGTCGCAAAATTCTCCAAGTGAAACGATACATTTGGGGGATGCTGGGCCAAGGGTTTGCTCGGCCCTTGGGCCTGGTTCAAAAATGAACAGAGCGCTCTTCAGAGCCCCATCCCGGTTAAACCACGAGTTGTGGTATGAACGGGGGGAACCTTGGAGTGTGAAGTGAAGTGAAAGTCAAAACCAACTGTAACCAAATGCGTACTGGAGAACAGGGACTCTGCATCCATTCTCATCAACCCCTCCAGCGCCTTCGGCGCCAAATGAAATGAAATTGGGTGTGATTTTAAGGTGAGCATGGATTAAATAAGGTTGTGCTTTTTAAAACAAATTTCGGCTGTTTTGAATGCGTAATTGCAACCAAAGGTTTAAAAATGCTTTTCAAGTTGATCTAAATATGTACTTCGCATTTTAGAAAAAAACACGAATTTACAAACCTCTTTTTTTTTTTTTAAACCGAGTGGGCTCGGTCCCCAGGTACTAACTCATTTATGAAAGGATTTTAAACATTTTGATCACTTTGTCTAACAGAGTGGACAAATAAGCCTTTAAAAATATCTTTATAATCACAAAGAAAAGTTAGAATCACAGAGCAAGCATAAAGTGGAAAAAACAGCCTAAAATTTTAAGTTTGTCTGCAATTTCAAGAAAAAATCTATTTTTTTCATTATGAAATCGACAGTAACAGAGTGGATATCCAACAGTTCAAATTAACTATCATAAGAAAAGAATTAGTTACACCCTGGTTGTTGACTACATAATTCAATGTAGAAAGCTAATCATGGCAGTTATACTACCTATATATTTTTAAAAATGTATCAGATTGAATGCAATTATTTATTTTATTTCCAAAATGCTTGTAACAGAGTGGACAATTCGAAACATAGAAAATCTAGGGACATGGATGAATAATAGTGTTTTTTCGGGAATTTTTTTTTCATTTGCGTAATAGTCTATGGAAATGGTGTCAGAAGCATCTTTTGTGCAGTTTAGTGTAATTTATTTTGTTGTTACATTTCAGTTTAATTTTAAATCACATTCAAATTCTAGCAATTGAAGCAGGGACGAGTCATTTTCTCCTTTATCTGACTTTTTTTTTGTTTCCTTTATCTATCTAATATCTTTAAACGAGCAATTCTTGTATATATATTTATTTATTTATTTATATATATATTTATTTTTCGGATCTCGAAAACGGCTCTAACGATTTCGATAAAATTTTGTATTTAGATAGAGTTTTGATTTTTGAGTTCATCTACGTCGGCGTTTTTTCTGTAAAAACGCGAGTTTTCACAAAAAACCTCGTTTTTTTTGTGCCTTCATTGAAAGTTTGAGAAGCTTTTATTTCCCCATTTTCTTTATGATACCTGGGGACCGAGCCCACTCGGTTAAAAAAAAAAGAGGTTTGTAAACTCGTGTTTTTTTTTCTAAAATGCGAAGTACGTATTTAGATAAACTTGAAAAGCATTTTTTGCCTTTGGTTGCAATTACGCATTTAAAACAGCCGTAATTTGTTTTAAAAAACACAACCTTATTTAATCCATGCTCACCGTAAAATCACACCCAATTTCATTTCATTTGGCGCCGAAAGCGCGGGAGGGGTTGATGAGAATGGATGCAGAGTCCCTGTTCTCCAGTACGCATTTGGTTACAGTTGGTTTTGACTTTCACTTTACTTCACACTCCAAGGTTCCCCCCCCCCCCCCGTACATACCACAACTCGTGGTTTAACCGGGATGGGGCCCCGAAGAGCGCTATGTTCATTTTTTAACCAGGCCCAAGGGCCGAGCAAACCCTTAGCCCAGCATCCCACAGAGGTATCGTTTCACTTGGAGGATTTTATGACCACGAACATTTTTAACGTCCCCTAGCCACCATTAAGGCTACAGTGGACAAATAAAATTGATTTTTTTCAATTATTGATTTATGTGTCTAAAACTTTGTGTGCTTGTATTTTTGTATATTTACGACATCTAAAAGCATAAAAAACACAAATTAGTGCAAAAACAATGAATACTTTTTTTTCTAATTTCAAATTTAAATGTTTTTTTAACAAAATTTCAAAATGTTCCAGGCGTCGCAATTTTTTTTCAAACTTTGAATTTCCACTTAATTTCCAATCATTAGGCATGATGGCACAAAACAATGCATTATATGCAATGTTTTATGAGATAGTTTATAAAAGAAGGCTGAAAATAAAAATTTTCAGTTGAAAAAAATCATATAAATTTTCATTTTCAGCCATCTTTTATAAACTATCACATAAAACATTGCATGTAATGCATTGTTTTGTGCTATCATGCCTAATGATTGGAAATTAAGTGGAAATTCAAAGTTTGAAAAAAAATTGCGACGCCTGGAACATTTTGAAATTTTGTTAAAAAAACATTAAAATTTGAAATTTGAAAAAAAAGTATTCATTGTTTTTGCACTAATTTGTGTTTTTTATGCTTTTAGATGTCATAAATATACAATAATACAAGCACACAAAATTTTAGATATATAAATCAATAATTGAAAAAAATCAATTTTATTTGTCCACTGTAGCCTTAATGAAGGCGGTGGATCTTTGATCGGCTCGGCTCCCTCTATATGATCGGTCCGGGACCCTCCGGTTACGAACCCGACGACTTACCGATCGGACTACCGCGGCCCACACCCAATTCTAACTATATTTTTATTGATCTCTTTTAAATTTCAAAAACAATAATAATTATCTAATTATCACGTGTTGCCACAACTCGTTTGCCAAATACCATAAAAATTTAAATTTACGTTGATGTGATTAAATATGAAATCTATTGTTATAATGAAACTTTTGAATAAGTGAAACAGCCTGTATAAGGGACTATATCTAGTGAAGCCTTGCTTTAACATTTCAAAAACAATAACAATTTAACGTTGCCAAATACCATAAAATTTAAACTCGCGCTGATGTGATTAAATATGAAATCCAATTGTTATAACAAAACGTGGTTGCTAGGAAACAGTAACAAAGAAAGTAATCATAAAGAAAATGGGGAAATAAAAGCTTCTCAAACTTTCAATGAAGGCACAAAAAAAACGAGGTTTTTTGTGAAAACTCGCGTTTTTACAGAAAAAACGCCGACGTAGATGAACTCAAAAATCAAAACTCTATCTAAATACAAAATTTTATCGAAATCGTTAGAGCCGTTTTCGAGATCCGAAAAATAAATATATATATAAATAAATAAATAAATAAATATATATACAAGAATTGCTCGTTTAAAGATATCAGATTACTTTCTTTGTTACTGTTTCCTAGCAACCACGTTTTGTTATAACAATTGGATTTCATATTTAATCACATCAGCGCGAGTTTAAATTTTATGGTATTTGGCAACGTTAAATTGTTATTGTTTTTGAAATGTTAAAGCAAGGCTTCACTAGATATAGTCCCTTATACAGGCTGTTTCACTTATTCAAAAGTTTCATTATAACAATAGATTTCATATTTAATCACATCAACGTAAATTTAAATTTTTATGGTATTTGGCAAACGAGTTGTGGCAACACGTGATAATTAGATAATTATTATTGTTTTTGAAATTTAAAAGAGATCAATAAAAATATAGTTAGAATTGGGTGTGGGCCGCGGTAGTCCGATCGGTAAGTCGTCGGGTTCGTAACCGGAGGGTCCCGGACCGATCATATAGAGGGAGCCGAGCCGATCAAAGATCCACCGCCTTCATTAATGGTGGCTAGGGGACGTTAAAAATGTTCGTGGTCATAAAATCCTCCAAGTGAAACGATACCTCTGTGGGATGCTGGGCTAAGGGTTTGCTCGGCCCTTGGGCCTGGTTAAAAAATGAACATAGCGCTCTTCGGGGCCCCATCCCGGTTAAACCACGAGTTGTGGTATGTACGGGGGGGGGGGGAACCTTGGAGTGTGAAGTAAAGTGAAAGTCAAAACCAACTGTAACCAAATGCGTACTGGAGAACAGGGACTCTGCATCCATTCTCATCAACCCCTCCCGCGCTTTCGGCGCCAAATGAAATGAAATTGGGTGTGATTTTACGGTGAGCATGGATTAAATAAGGTTGTGTTTTTTAAAACAAATTACGGCTGTTTTAAATGCGTAATTGCAACCAAAGGCAAAAAATGCTTTTCAAGTTTATCTAAATACGTACTTCGCATTTTAGAAAAAAAAACACGAGTTTACAAACCTCTTTTTTTTTAACCGAGTGGGCTCGGTCCCCAGGTACTAAATGGATTATACATAAACAATTGATACTTGATTACACAAAATTAAATGGAAAACCAATAAAAAAAAATACACTTAATGGGTGGTTATACGGGTAATAATTAAAATTGATTTTACAAAAATCCTTAGTCTCGGGACTGATTTGTACCATTTTCGCTGGAATGACCCAAAAACAAAAAGTGAGTCTCAAATAGTAGTGCATGTGGCATTTCACACCAAATTCGATATTGAATCACCAACTGGGGAATTTCATTTCCTCCTTCTTCATTTCCTCCTTCTTCATTTTCTCCTTCTTCTGACAAAGTTTTTTTTTTTTTTTGGTGTCCTTTCTAAATGAATTATACCTAATCAATTGATGCTTGATGGTACAAAATTAAATGGAGAATCAATAAAAAATATACTTAATGGGTGGTAGTTATTAAAATTTATTTAAAAAAATTCCAAAGTCTGTGACATGATTTGTACCATTTTCGCTGGAATGACCCATATACACTTAGCGTCGTTTTGGAACGGCGACATTTTGGCCCGCTACATTTTGAGCGTATACCGCGTCAGCGATTAATGTCTAAAAAAATGAATAAAACCAAGAGCGGATCTAGAAATGCTCAAGGGAGCGGCGATGAACTTTGTTACGCATCCTTTACTTCACATCTTGGTTTACAAAAATTGACCTGAAATGCTTTGTATACACACCATGTTCAACAGAAAATTCTTGAAATAAAACAAGGATTTAATATTTTTCTAGTCTTTGTAAGCTGTTTTGTGAAAAATTGATGCGTCTATTAGTGTAGAATTGCCCCCTTTTAAACTTTAATATTGAAAACTTACTAGTAGTGAGGCCCTCCCCTCATAGGCGGCTTGTCCAGGAGGGCGACTGCCCCCTCACTTCCAAAAGTGAAAGGGTTTCGCCCCGCACTTTCACGGTTAAAAAAGTAATGATCAAGTAAAAATGGTTTTTTACTGAGTATGGATTAATTTCACCAAAATAAAAGCTGAAAATTCCAAAAATCGGACTTTTTTTCATGTTATTTCATAAGAATGGATGAAAATCAACCAGCCAGGTTGATTTTTGAGGCCGTATTCCGCATTTTTTAGAAGTCAATGAATCAGCAATGTTAAAAACCAAATATTGTAGCCTAATTGTAGCAAAAAAAAAACTTTGAAGGTGCTGCATCCCAGCTTCCCCCCCCCCCATTTTTTTCGACCCCTCTCTCGCGTATTTTTCTTGACCCCCCACTTTTTTGGCACACCAGCCTATGCCTCCCCTTGTATCCGTCCCTGAATAAGACACACATTCATATTTAGAATAATTAAAAACAGCAGAAAATATTTAATTCAGTAAACGATTACACAAAGACAAAATTCAAAAATATGAAGATTACAAATCTTTGGCAGTGAAGAAAATCGAGTGATATTGACTATTTTAAAAACAGAGATCGGTAGAATCCTAGTTTATGGTCCGGGTTTGGCGATTTTGCTTAAAGTCGCCAAACAATCCAATCATCCAATGATAATTCTATGGTTGCCATTTTGCGTAAAGTCGCCAAACAATCCAATCATCCAATGCTAATTCTGTGGTTGCCAGATTTATTCATTTATCGCCGGACCATAAACTAGGATTCTACCAGAGATCATTGCTGCTAATCGCATAACTCAGTAACTCTACCGAAGGAGTGGGCTTCTGAGCAGAGTACTCCTTCCACCCCTCCGATTTTAGGATGCTCTTGACATTCCTGGCGAAGAAGTCTTTAGCCAATTTCACAGCAATGCAGGCACATCACAAATAGAGCAGTGGAAAATTGAATTGACTATTAACCAACATGCGGTCAGAAATGGAAAGCGTAAACAAAGAATGCGGCTACAATTAACTATCATTTGGCTGTACGCTTCTTGTTAAAACATGAACTCTCAGAGAAATCAATCAGCGGTTACTCCTCTTATTCAGGAACGCATCCTTGTGTCGCGTGTTTGTAACCGCCAGCAGAACCGCCGTTTTGCTGTGTTTACGTTGTTCAGGTATGTAGCAATTTTTGAAGTAACTTTCTCTTGTCTATTTTTTTATCTTTAATGTTAAATACTATCACCTTTTGAATTAAATCAGAAACAGGATAAGTTCTGGATAATATCGATCAGCAAGCTGTCAGTTTTCAAATTATGACGTTAGTGAGAAACATCTTGGTTATTAACCTGATAGGCCTACTGTCTAATTTTGTTCCAAGAAAATAATTTGTAGAGATTTTAGCACGAAACCGTTTTACCGTCAGGGTTTATAATTAAAATGTATTCCGTATTTTTTTGCTGTTTGAATCCGACATTCATTGAACTGTTTTATGAACTTTGACATGGCGATATATTGATATTTTTTGAAATAAAAAAAAAAAACGCGTATTGAGTCTAACACTTCTGTATACCTGGATCGCGATAACTTGAAAGGAATTATCATTACATGCAAGGTGCTAAATTAGTAGAATATTTTCTAAATGCTAAAACAGTTGTGCCATTTTTGCTCCTCGTACTTCAAACATTTAAAATTTCGGTGTTGCGTCCGCCTTTGTTTTTAATTTGGCTGATTATTTTTTAAGTTTCATGGCTTGGCAACCTCTTACAAGCAGGTAGGTGCTTTGTTTCGATCAGTTTTGGAAAAAAAAAATTTAAGAGAAGGAAGAAAGTTTTCCAAGTTATGTAAATCCACCATTATATTGGTCAATTGCTAAGATCAATGATAAATAATAGATCTGTTGGTTTACTTTGCATTTTCGATGGAACTTTCTGTGCTAACGGTTAACTTTTTTTCTTTATTAAGCTGTTTGCTTTTGGGCAGAATCAAGGAACTGGATTTATTTTTCCTCTGTTGTAAATTCTATCTCCTTATTTAATTTATGTAAATGCATTTTATGTCTGACTGTTCTTGAGAATTCTTCTCTGTTAAAGTAGAAAGTTTTCTATCTGACAAAGTTAGGTTCAGCAGTTAGTTCTTGCTGCTGTTTTCTGGAAAGTGAGCTTTATATTACCCAAATTTAAACTTGTATACTGTCGACCTGGCTTAAACAAATAGTGTTGGTTCCAAGGAATATTATTCGATTAAGCGGGGATCTTTAACATTGGGTATATGACATGGGAAATATTCGGTTCTGAGATATTTTATTCGTATAAGCAGGGTATTGGTTTTTCCCAGGATTGGGTTTTTGACGTCAAAAACCAGTTTTTGACATGACATGTCGAAAACCTCAAAAACCCATCGAAAACTCAAACACAGTGGTTATTGAGATTTTTTTTTATAAACAAGGTTTCTCATCCTGAAAAATATTAAATAAAACTTTATACATCTTATCAATCAAGTTTAAAAAACATAATAAATTTAATGAAAATTGTTTCTCATTCTTTTAAACTAACTTGTTTCGCCGTGAAAAAAGTTAAATATTAAAACTTAAATCCAGCTTTTAAAGTAGTTTTGTTTAAATGTTTATACAACAATCAATTAGTTATCTTATCAATCAAGTTTAATAAAAATTAAATTAATAAATTTAATGAAAATTAATTCACATTCTTTTAAATCAACTTGTTACGGAGTGAAAAAAAGTTACAAATATTAAAACTTAAATCCAAATTTTAGAGTAGTTTTGTTTAAATGTTTTAATAACTATCAATTAGTTATCTTATCAATCAAGTTTAATAAAAATTAAATTAATAAATTTCATGAAAATTAATTCGCATTCTTTTAAATTAACTTGTTATGCCGTGAAAAAAGTTACAAGTATTAAAACTTAAATCCAGTTTTTAAAGTAGTTTTGTTTAAATGTTTTAATAATTATTAATTAGCTATTTTATCAATCTAAAAATCTTTACATCAGAATTTAAAGTGATTTTTTTTTCTTTTGAGTAAAAGCAAAGCTAAATTAATTAGTACTCAGTGTACAAATCTGCTAAATATTTTTGATCAAACTATTTTATTTATTTATTAGTTAAAATTTATTAGTTCAAATTAAAATTAAAAAAAATCACTTGTAAAAATTTGTTAAGTATACCCAAGACACACAGCACTTAATGTACCCACTTCATTTTTAAAATAAAAAAACCTGTTGAACAGCAATTTCTCAAAGCAATAAAACCATATTCAAAAGCCATATGTTTGATTTTTTAAAATGCTAGTTACCATTATTTACTCCCGAGCCCTTCTATTATGATTAGGTTTGCTTATTACACTTTATTTTAATAATCAAAAACTCCAAAAGTTTACTTCAGTGTCTGAAATCAGAAATTGTCAAATTCATTTGAAGATGTATTTTGATTATCAATATCAAATTTAAACATGTTTTGGACAGAAATTTAGGTTTTTGACAGTTATGTCAAAAACCATGTCAAAAAGTGGTTTTTGACATAACGGTTAAAACCGGATAAAACCTCGGACTGTCAAACTTGCCAACCCTGGTTTTTCCCTTTGTTCGATCAAGCTAGGCCGATAGTACTTTGTTAAATTCGATGCTTGGTGCAAATACTGAATGGAAATTTCAAGCATGTGTTTTGACACTAAAGCCTTTCTTCAATGCGAAAAATAGAACAGTGAATGCAAAATAATCATTTATTTTGGGCCGAATTTAACCTTTTAACTGTCATGCCCGAGATAGTCTCGGGCACAGCTGGTTTTCGAAAATGTCACGCCCGAGTATTACTCGGGGTAATTTTTTTTTTTTTTTTTGTCTGCATCGTGTTGTTATACCTGAATATATATCAGGAGACGTTTATTTCGGCTTCATCTCTTTGTCAAACCTGACTGTTTCTCGGGTTTGTGCTTGGAAAAGTGTTAAAAATCAAAATAACTTGACAGTTAAAGGGTTAAGGGTGGGTACTTAGGGTTAAAACCCTTTCCAAAATTGTTCAAAACTATTGCAAAGATACTTTTTATAGTTTCTCACTGAAAAAATTATTATTGCTATTTTATATTAATTTCATTGTTTACTTTGAAACTGCATTTGAAAAATGAAATTATCATTGTTGAATAGTTGTCCAAGTTAAGTGTTTTTTCTGCAGTATCAGCGTGGGAAATAAGCGGTATCGCATCACAGTTTGCGATTCAAAACGAGTGAAAGACAATGCAATATCCTAAATTGCATCGAAAATTTTGCGATGCAAAAAAAAACCTTTTTTAAAAAAAAAATAACTTTTGGCAAAACTAAACGTTTCTAACTTTAAAATTTGTGCATCGAATTCGTTCCTCCGGCCCCCTCTTTGATTGACGTTATCTCTCCACATAGGGCGTGACCAACTCGTCAAAGCAACTCGCGTTATCAGCTTTAAGCGCGATTCAGATTGCGAGCGAACCAAGCGAGCGATGCGCACTTTTCACTGCGAAACCCGTTTTCGGAATATGTTCCCATGACAACGCGATGAACATTCGCCTGCCGTCAGCATTCTAGCATGCTAGATATTGAAATTTGGCAACGAGAGCGACAGTCAATCAGAGGGAAGGCGCCATCTTTGCTCTGTTTTGACTGCGTGGACATCCGATTTCATTGGCTCTCGCGAGATGCGCGCGCTTTATCCTTAGTGGGTGAATACCATCACGTGCCTTTCGCCCGCTTCTAGTATGAATGATCGGAATTTTTCACCTGCGAGCGAAAAACGCTTCGTTCGTTCACGTCGCTCGCAATCTGAATCGGCCTTTTAAGGCCGATTTAGCTAATTAATAAAAAATTAGCTGTCAACTAATTAATAAAAAATTAGCTGTGAAAAGAGTATACTTGATAAATTTAAATTATTTTTTTGATTAATAAATAAGGCATTATTTAAAACTAAAAGTTCTTAAACCTTATTTGTTTTCGTGTTGATGTTATTTAGCGAGTTTCGTAAAACTGCTCCTCAGTTTTACAGAACTGCTCCTCGAAAACAGAATTTGAGGAGCAGTACTGCTCCTCAAAAGGAAATACTTATTTCCCACGCTGTGCAGTATTTATTTTTTATAGTAGTTATTGCAAACATAATTTTATAACAATACACTTTTCCCTTCAAATTTTTAATACCACTAAAAAGAACACCAAAATTCTTCAAATTAGTTCGAACCAAACTCTATATTTAACACATCTTAGAAGTGTTGTAAGATAAAAATTTCAAAAGTACTCCTTTGAATGCGCGTATTTTTTATGTTAATACCCTTTTAACATCTATTGTAACAAAAATCAACAGAATATAGAACATGAAATCAAATCAAATTTTAGGGAGGATTATGCTGTTTCAGATTTTATCTATTAGTTTAATGCAGCATTATAATATTGAATATATGCCATTGCCATCTTACACTACGATACTGATAATTTGTGTATTATTTACTATATCTTGCTTGAACTCATGTCATTTTACCTTTGCACTTTTAAATGCTAGCGTGCCTTTTCATTGCAATTATTTACCCCCACCCCCCACCCCACCCCCAATCTCTTTTACTGTATCTTTCTATTAGAAGCATAGTTCGCCTGCCTACGCATTTTTCTCCACTGTTCTATGATAATCTATGAGATACTAAAGCAAAATAAGAAATCAAACTAGGAGCAAAAGTAGCAAAAAAAAAAAAGGTGCAAGCTGACTTTTTTTATTTTATGGTTATTTATTTTTCAATAAAATAAGTTATGTAAGTGTCGCAGCTTTTAATGAACATGCAAACATTTCTGTTCATACATCTTAAGTATTTCGAAATTCAAGCTATGACTTAATATTGTAATATATCTGTTGCCTTTTTAGCCTACTTTCCCTTTAAAAAGAAGAAAAAAAACAAAAAAAGCATTAACAGTGGTTTGATGTATCATAAAATTATCACCAGGTCCAAAAAAAAGTCAAACAGAAATAAAAACATTTAAAAAAATCGAAAAATTAAAATTTGGAAAGTAGGGTTTTGAGATGGGGAATTTGTGTGTCGGTCTGATTGCCCCCCCCCCCCCCCTCCTCCCTAATAACTTTTGAATGAAGATTCCGATTTGATTTTTTTTTTTTTTTTTGGAAAGATCTCGGCGAGTACAGCTCATTCCTATATTTGATTTTTCATTTGAACAATTTTTGGTGCAACTTTGAACCGTTCAAACAACCTGTCCCGCGATACTAACTTTTTAGTGAACATTTCAATTTGAACAAACTTTTTTTGTTCGAAAGATCTTATCAAGGATACTTCATTCCTGTATTTACATTTCCGATTTGAATAATTTTTCCTTCAACATTGAACCGCTCAAGCAAGCTGTCATCCCTAATAACTTTTGAGTGAACAGTCCGATTTAAATAAACTTTATTTTGTTCGAAAGATCTCGGCAAGGATACTTCATTACCGTATTTAAATTTCCAGTTTGAACAATTTTTTGTTCAACATTGAACCGTTCAAACAACCTTTCCCCACCTAATAACTTTAAGGGAACCGTCAGAGTTGAATAAACTTTTTTTTTTTCGAAAGATCTCGGCGAGGACACCTCATTCCCATATTTCGCTTTTTGATTTGAACCATTTTTCTTTTAATATTGAACCGTTCAGTATAGCTGAAAACTGGGAAATTTGGTTAGTAGCCAGTGGCCCGTGGACTCAATTATATTAGTCTCCACTTTTTAAAGTTAGTCGCCACTTTTTAAAACTGCAACTAACGAAGCACTGTTTATACGTTTTACGTTTTATATATATTTTTAAATGGGTTCCAGAAGTGTTCATACATATTGATGTAAACCACCAAGTTGTATATTTATTTGTATGTTTCCTTTATACAGTCCCTTTAAAATCGTATAAACGGTGCTTCACTTATGTTTCAAATTTTTATGAATAACGAAAAAAAGTATCAGAATATCGCTCACGTAAGAAAGGTGATACAACTCAAAAGCACAAAATTTTACAGAAGAGACAGAAAAGAATTTAAACTTTAA
This sequence comes from Uloborus plumipes, assembly GCA_038373865.1. Taxonomy (NCBI): domain Eukaryota; kingdom Metazoa; phylum Arthropoda; class Arachnida; order Araneae; family Uloboridae; genus Uloborus; species Uloborus plumipes. The sequence goes on along the minus strand of JAXGGA010003988.1, from coordinate 7,848 downwards.
GTACAGCCTAAAACAAGGAAAAGTTCAGTTTTAGAGCATTAGTAACTGATTTTGCAAACCATAGGGACCCTTATGATTTTTTTTTTTTTTTTGTAAACAACATCTCAAACTGTTACATATTTCTACATGAACCGCAAAATTTACCCATTTGCTCAGTCATAAATAAGATCAAGTCAAAAGTAATTAACCAGTTTCATACTCTATTCATAATACTTAACTAACATTTTATATGAAACAAAAATGCATACCCTATATACTCGCGTATAAATCGAAAAATTTAGTCCAAAAAATGAAGTTGAAAGTTAGGGGGTCGACTTATACACGCGGGCAGGAATTTTCGAAAATTTTTCCCGAACAACTTTTGGAAAAAAAACACTACTCAAAAACGAGGAGATTTTTCAGATTCAGTCCAACTATTTTAAACAGACGCTAAGGCAGTAAATACTCATACATTCTACTGTATTTTGCATAGTTTTGTGTGAAATAAAGAATAAATGTTTACAATAAACGACCGATGTCGTGAAAAGTGCGGGAATTGCGAATTCGCCAATTTTCCGATTGATGGTGTTTATCCTTTTGAAACAATGTAATACGGCTACATCTCAAAATTTATTGACAATAATAATGAAAAATAAAAGCAACAAATAGCAAAAATCGTCACTGCAAAATCGAACCCTTACAAAAACCGCGATCGTAAAATCGAACCCTTTACAAAAATCGCGATCGCAAAAATGAACTCTTTTTGTAAAAAAGAATAACAATCGGGTTATTTTCAACACAAGAAAGCTCACTGCATTCCATTTTCCTTCTTTTTAAAACGCTTATATATTTAAAAATCGAGGTAAAACGTTCCCGGATCGGTCCCGTTTTACAAAAATCGAGATCGCAAAAATGAACCCTTTTGGTGAAAAGGAATGACAATCGTGCTGTTTTTAACACAATAATGTTCCAGTGCATTTCAATTTCCTTCTTTTCAAAACATTTATATTTAAAAATCGCGCAAAAGGTTCCCGATCATTTCAGAAAGTGCGGTCTCGACTTATACGCGGGTTTTCGATTTTTTCCCGATTTTCCTTAAAAAAGTAGGGGGGTCGACTTATACGCGAGATCGACCTATACGCGAGTATATACGGTAGTTATACGTATCTTCTCTCTATATATATTTGCTGATTTTCTGACTAAAAGAATGTCTTTTATAATGATGAGTTTTAGTTAATAACTGGAAACATTTAAAAATAGAGTAATAAATAATGCTAAAAACAAGAAACCAGAGTTAAATTGTTTATTTAAACACATCATGTACTTGATTAAAATAGTATGATAAGTTTCAATTATTTATATATGCTCTGTAAAAGAAAAAGGTTTTTAAATTTGTATTGAGATTTAATTGATCTTATTAAAACTGTTTAAAAATATATAACATTTTAACGAAAAACGATGTTATTTTAAGTGACTCCTCTTCTTCAATTTTGCGTTTTCCCCCACGTGATCACTGAGCAGCCATTCCAGAGCAGGTGGCACGTGCAGGGTTCAAAGTTCAAAGTGCAAATGACGAATGGCGGTTCCTGTTGTGGCTCAATTTCTCCCTCTAGCGATGGGGAGAAGGGGTGGGGAAAGAAATACATGGAAGTAGCGCGGAACAGGAGGGGGGAAATGTGGTTCGATTGGGAATGTTTAGAGTGACTGAGCAAGAGTGGCAACCAAGGGTGGCGATCAATGCCACATTTTTTAATCGCCACTTTTGCAACTTTAATCGCCACGTGGCGAGTGGCGGCCGCTAATTTTCAGCTATACCGTTCAGAAAAAGACTTAACATTACACCTACTGGGAAATTTAAGTTTACTGTAGATCCTGAACTTAAAGGCGGATTTCCTTCAAACTAACTTTGTTAGAAAATAGTTTTGATAAATAATGTATGTAATGTACTTTTCTGAATATGCTGCAATGAGGACTGTGCTTCTGACTCCTTGACTCCGACAACATGGCAGAAGTTCAGGCTCAGAAGAAAATGACCCACTCCTACCATTATAATTTTAGAGCTTTCGACTTCGACTGACCATACTAATTTTTTAAAACCGAATCTTCGACTCCAACTCCGCCACTATGGTAGAAATACAGTCTCAGAAAAAAAAAACTGAGTTCTACTTTTAGAATGTGTGTGCCTTGTCGACTGCGATTGATGACTCCGACTTTTCAACCCCAACTCTGAATCCTCGACTCTAACTCTGGCTCAGAAAGCAAACATTGCAGATATGCAGGCTGATGAAAAATGACTGACTCCTACTCTTAAAAGAAATAACTGTGCAGGCGATTTTTTTCTTTGTTTATTCGTTTGTTTTATTTATTATTATTTTATTTTTTTGGCAGACGATTTTTTGTCGAACAAAAATTACTCATTTAAGAGAACATTTTAATATTTATTTAATCAATTATTTGATTTTTAATTATTGGCGACGAATTAAAAATGGAATTCAAGACATTTTTTTAGGAACAAGTTTTTTTTTTTTTTTTTTTGATAAAATGTGTTTTGATTTTTTGATTTGCTTCGTATTTTTCATTCTTTTTTTCTTCAAAACAATTAATTAATTTTTCTACAGAAAAACTATAAAAGCTGCATTGTTTAAAAGATGCAACAACTTTATTTATTTTTTTGTTTACTTTTTAAGTGCCTAGTTCATCAGATGAAATCTGCATATTTGGTTTTTAGAAATCAGCTTTATTTGCTAAAAAGGTACATTTGACATAATTTGTCATCTCGGATAATTAAAAGAATATTGATCAGATACTAGAATACCGATGTCGATGTACGGAAAAGTAGGCTCGTTTAATTCTTGATAGAACTTCTTGTTTTGTTTAACTTTATGGTTTAAAAATGTCTTAAAGAATTTTTCCACTCACACAGTGTAATTTGTTGACTGGTTCACTTTTTTTTTAATGATTAAACAACATAATGGGAAGTTCTTTTACCAAGTTTGGTGTATCTAAATCCACTTTTTATTGCTGAAGTCTTTTTCTTTTTATGTTTATGTTAAACAATAGAGCAGTTGCCTATTACTAAACACAGTGTCAGTTTTAAATTTTTATCTCACACGTTTTCGTACATGTAAGTAAAACTTAATTCACGAATAAAAGAGTATATTTCGAACCGATACGGAATTGCTTTAGAGATTCATGTTACAAATATGGACAATTTTAATAGGAATTTTGTCAAATACCGCCCAGCCGATACCGAATTCAGCATCTTATTTTTTTCTTCATCTTTGTTGTATATTTGTTAGTTATAAAACACTTTGCGATTATATCACTCAGTTGTCACCAATTTATGATATTAGTCTGCATTGAAATTAGAATTAAGTAGTCAAAAAAAGAGAAAGAAAAGTTAAAAGCATATTTGGAACATCGTATAGCTGAAAATTAGCGGTCGCCACTCGCCACGTGGCGATTAAAGTTGCAAAAGTGGTGATTAAAAAATGGCATCGATCGCCACCCTTGGTCGCCACTCTTGCTCAGTCACTCTAAACATTACCAATCAAACCACATTTCCCCCCCCCCCCTCCTGTTCCGCGCTACTTCCATGTATTTCTTTCCCCACCTCTTCTCCCCATCGCTAGAGGGAGAAATTGAGCCACAACAGGAACCGCCATTTGTCATTTGCACTTTGAACCCTGCACGTGCCACCTGCTTTGGAATGGCTGCTCAGCGATCACGTGGGGGAAAGCGCAAAATTGAAGAAGAGTCACTTAAAATAACATCGTTTTTCGCTAAAATGTTATATATTTTTAAACAGCTTTAATAAGATCAATTAAATCTCAATACAAATTTAAAAACCTTTTTCTTTTTCAGAGCATATATAAATAATTGAAACTTATCATGCTATTTTAATCAAGTACATGATGTGTTTAAATGAACAATTTAACTCTGGTTTCTTGTTTTTAGCATTATTTATTACTCTATTTTTAAATGTTTCCAGTTGTTAACTAAAACTCATCATTATAAAAGACATTCTTTTAGTCAGAAAATCAGCAAATATATATATAGAGAAGATACGTATAACTACCGTATATACTCGCGTATAGGTCGATCTCGCGTATAAGTCGACCCCCCTACTTTTTTAAGGAAAATCGGGAAAAAATCGAAAACCCGCGTATAAGTCAAGACCGCACTTTCTGATAATCGGGAACCTTTTGCCGCGATTTTTAAATATAAATGTTTTGAAAAGAAGGAAATTGAAATGCACTGGAACATTATTGTGTTAAAAACAGCACGATTGTCATTCCTTTTCACCAAAAGGGTTCATTTTTGCGATCTCGATTTTTGTAAAACGGGACCGATCCGGGAACGTTTTACCGCGATTTTTAAATATATAAGCGTTTTAAAAAGAAGGAAAATGGAATGCAGTGAGCTTTCTTGTGTTGAAAATAACCCGATTTTTATTCTTTTTTACAAAAAGAGTTCATTTTTGCGATCGCAATTTTTGTAAAGGGTTCGATTTTATGATCGCGGTTTTTGTAAGGGTTCGATTTTGCAGCGACGATTTTTGCTATTTGTTGCTTATATTTTGCATTATTATTATCAATAAATTTTGCGATGTAGCCGTATTACATTCTGTTTCAAGAGGATAAACACCATCAATCGGAAAATTCGCAACTCCCGCACTTTTCACGACGTCGGTCGTTTATTGTAAATATTTATTCTTTATTTCACAATCAAATCATGCAAAAATACAGTAGAATGTATGAGTATTTACTTCTTTAACGTCTGTTTAAAATAGTTGGACTGAATCTGAAAAATCTCCTCGTTTTTGAGTGTTTTTTTTTCCAAAAGTTGTTCGGGAAAAATTTTCGGAAATTCTGCCCCGCGTATAAGTCGACCCCCTAACTTTTAACTTCATTTTTTGGACTAAATTTTTCGACTTATACGCGAGTATATACGGTATGCATTTTTGTTCTATATAAAATGTTAAGTATTATGAATAGAGTATGAAACTGGTTAATTACTTTTGACTTGATCTTATTTATGACTGAGCAAATGGGTAAATTTTGCGGTTCATGTAGAAATATACAACAGTTTGAGATGTTGTTTACAAAAAAAAAATCATAAGGGTCCCTATGGTTTGCAAAATCAGTTACTAATGCTCTAAAACTGAACTTTTCCTTGTTTTAGGCTGTACTTAAAGTTTAAATTCTTTTCTGTCTCTTCTGTAAAATTTTGTGCTTTTGAGTTGTATCACCTTTCTTACGTGAGCGATATTCTGATACTTTTTTTCGTTATTCATAAAAATTTGAAACATAAAGTGAAACACCGTTTATACGATTTTAAAGGGACTGTATAAAGGAAACATACAAATAAATATACAACTTGTTGGTTTACATCAATATGTATGAACGCTTCTGGAACCCATTTAAAAACATATAAAACGTATAAACAGTGCTTCATTAGTTGCAGTTTTAAAAAGTGACGACTAACTTTAAAAAGTGGAGACTAATATAATTGAGTCCACTGGCCACTGGCTACTAACCAAATTTCCCAGTTTTCAGCTATAGAACATCGGATTGCAGCTAAGAAAGTATCTGCATGACTACACATAGTACCAATGGTACGAATGAGTTCTCAACTTACTGCGTCTCTCTCGCTCTCTCTCTCTCATATAGTTTTTGTCTCGTGGTAGTAAAATTGAAATTTAGGCCCAAAATCTGAATGATTGAAAAAGAAGTAGAATGAAATGAATATATGACCCATCAAATCTCTTATTAAACATTTATTTTTTTAATCATTTGATTTTTTTTAACCATCGGCCCAAACCCAGATAATATAGACGAACTCGCGAACACCATTCGCAGAAAACTTTCGAAGTTTGCAGAAAATTTTTGCATTTTGTTAAAAAAGTTATAAATTTAGGAAGTTTACTATCTGAAATATGTCTTGATTTTGTTCATTGTGGGGCAGTAGCTTGTTACATACGAAACTGACACATTCAGTAATCATGACGGATTGACAACCAACCTCATGGTAGAACCTGCAGGGCGAGGACTCAGTCACCTTTCTCACCTTTAGTCACCTTTTGAAATTTTCGTCACCTTTTGGAATTTTAGTCACCTTTTTAAACCTTTCTTGAAATGAGTTTTAAAAAAATCCATTTTTGATTCCTAAAATTTTTGAAAAGTATGAATATTCTTTTTCTTACCTGAAAATAAATGGAACTTTGAAAAAAAAAAAGCAAAAATCTGTCATTCAACCATTAAAAAAAGTGTTTCAACTGTGGCTCATTCACAAAACAAAACCTTTCAGAAAAAACTGTTTAAAAGTTTCAAGAGGAAACAAAAAAAAAGGTGCACCTGTTCCAAGGATATTTGGATTGAATTCTGATTTGAATTTTAAAAGGGTAACAAGTAGTGTCTGGCAGAGAAATAGACAAAGAATGAAAATATCAGCATTTTATTTAGGATCCTGAGAATCATCAAACCTAACACTGAATGTATACTTAAAATAGGTGTCTCCATAAATTATTGGAAAATTATTAAATTTAATGTTTTATTCTTTTTTCTCCAAAGTAGAGAGAAATAAATTTAAGTTTCATCATATAGGAATGTAATGTAGATGTCCTATAATCAGGGGTGGTAGTTTTCAGGGGCTACCCCTGATTTCAGGGTTTTCCAAATAAGTATTCAGGGTTTCACAAAATGCTTTTCCATGATTTGAGTTGACTTTTGTTCATTTTCGCCCTTTCCTCCTTAGCGAGAAAACAAGCTGAACATTTTACATGTTCATTTTTGTATAAGGTAGATTTTTTTTTTTTTTTCACTATCTATGTTATGGGCTTTTACATGACAGAAATTTCAATTCTTAAATAGTTTCCTTTTGCATTCTTGAGGCTTGAAGTCCTGATTTTCTTAAACGAGTTAAATGAGTATGAAATATTTATCTTCCTATTTGCTACTTTATGTTGATTCCATTAACATTTACAAATAATTTGAATGCCCCTCCAATAAAATAAATAAATAAATAAAGACCTGTTCAAAAACATCCCTTCAAAAATTTCTATGATGCAATCTGCGCTGTCCTTCTCTACATTAAATGCATCCCTGCAAATAAAACATAGAGCATTAGAAAAATTTCAGGCTTCATTACATTTCACTTTTCAATTTCAGGGTTTTTAATGTTGAGTGACTATCACCCCTGTATAATGGTTTAGGAAACTTTTTTTGTACAATCTTAAATTTAAATTACTCAAAAGCCGAATAAGAAGTGATGACATAGCTAAATTCATTTGCTGTTCTTCATTCCTAAGTAGCAAGTCCTCATTGCTTTCCTTCCAGACATTTTTAAAAACACGCTGGCTAAAATTCTAAAATCTTTTGACTATTTTTAATTTGGACAACTATTGCACATTTCAATGAAGGAGTAACTTGCCATGCTCTCCTCTTTCTCCTGGGAAAAGGAGAATTCAGAGCTCTACTTCCTAGTTTGTTAATACATTGAACTCTACAGGGTCACCAACAGAGAAAAAGTCTCATTCTTTGGCAAGGAGTTTGTGATAAATAATTCGATGATACTTTTGTTGTTCTTTTCCCAAATTATTTTTAAGTAATGTAAAACAACAATTTAAGGATCTTCATTTGTGCGACCATACCGAATTTTGTGCAATCTGGTTTCTTAATTTTAGTTGCAGAGTTAACTTTTTTAAAAAATTTCATCACCCTCATCCGTAGCTGAAATTATTGTAGATCAAGAATCCATTCTGCTGCATCGAAAGTTTCATTCGTGTCAAGCGGCAAATATACTTTACAAAGCATTGTCTGTAACGTCTCAGTTTTTGTTGGATGTCCGAAGCTAACGTTAAGTACTTTG